>JAJIBD010005240.1:0-109012 GCA_021461705.1 Cryptotis parvus | reverse complement strand
CCTCCCTTTCCATGTCTCTTCTCTCCTTTTCTCTCCCTCCTTCTTCTCTTTTCTGTCCCTCCTCTCTCCTGTGAGTCTCTGGTGCCAGTTGCTGAGCTGGATTCCCATGAACCCCACACTAGAGAGCTGTCTCCCTCTGTAGACCTGTAGACCCACATGGGGATAGTACTTGGCTGGTGAGAAGCTAAGCCCTAAGGCAGGTGCAAACACCACTGCCCACGCCAGGCTCAGAGACAGCAGGTGAAGCTCCTGCTTTTGCCTGGGGGTGCAGCCTCTTACCCTGCTTGTCACTGCAGCGGGACACAGCCGCAGGGAGCTGCCTGACACTTTCCCTCTTACCGCGTGTCCCTCCCTAACTTCTTCCTCCCCCCTGCACCTCAGGAGGCTGCCCAAAGGCACTCCCTTGCCCTTCTCCTAGGCTGTCCTAGTGCAGGGAGACAACCTTCTTCTGGGCACTAACTAGGACTGAACCACCCTCAAAAGCCAAAGACCTAAACACACAGAATAGGGAAAGAGTTGATCAGTTCAGGGTGATACCATCTTGGCCAGATGTGTGCCTCACCGCTTTACCTGGAATATAGGCCATTACTTAAGTATGAACAATTGGTTCATACACGAAACTCAAATGCTGGGGCCAGAGAGAGAGCAGAGTGTGGAACGTGCTTGCCTTGCAGCTAGGCTGACCTGGTTCAATCCCTGGCACCATAATGGTACCTCTGAATCCTGCCAGGAATAAGCTTTGAACACTGCCAAGTGTGATCAAACCAAAAGAAGCCCAAACACAGTCTAGTCTCTCTCTAAATTTCATACAGTATGAAAGTAATATTAATAGCAATGCATTCAGTTGTGAAATTAGTGGGGAGTTACACTTTTTTATGTGTTCAGTCTTGAACACACCCATTAGAAAAATAGAATGTTTCATTTTAACAACTAAAACTTTGGAAATTTGATTATTGTTAAAATACTCTGAAGATATTAGAGTATGATGTGATAGGAATACAGAAAATAAAGTGTTTTATAGCGCTTTTCTCACCTTTGAGCCATAACTATTATATTCAACTTTTAATGGACAAAATTCTGGATATATAGATTAATTTTTATGAAACTGTTTACTAAAGTCTAGGTAACATGGATGTAATAATGTTAATATTTCTGAAGTTCCCCCCCACCTTGCACTGCTGTCCATCCACCCTCTTGTCTTATTTTCACCAAAAAACTGCTTCTCATCTGATTTTTTAAATCCAAGGGTTGCTTAACCTTTCATGTTATTGCCTTTGCATATCCAAAGGTACTTTGTTCCTGTTTCCCTTTGTGTCTCTGTAAGCCACATTGAAAGCTCATGCAGTGCTTGTCTTTCTCCCTCTGACTTACTTTGGTTAACACTGAGTTCTATGCAAGTTATGCCAACCTCACCATTTCATTTTGACACAGTGCTGAATAACTTGCCGTTGTGTGTATAAACCTTCACTTCCATATCTATTGCTGCTGAACATTTGGGTCATTTCTGCATCTGAATTATTGTCCTAAGTACTGCAATGAACATAGGTATGCACATATATTTTTGAATGATTATTTTTGTGCTTTTTAGGTGCTTTTGTGATTTAGTCATAGATGCCAAGAAGTGGAGTCACTGGATCATTTTGGGAGTTCTGTTCTTACATTTTTGAGGTTTTCCATCATGTTTTCTTTTCTTCTTTTAAAAACTGTGTTGGTTGTGGTGGAGTGGTGATTTGGGGCCACACCCAGCAGTGTTGGGGCTTACTTCTGGCTTTGCAATCTGGGCTCACTCCTGGTGGTGCTCAGAGGACCAGAGAGTGGTGAGAGTAGGAATCAAACAGGCTTGGCTGTGTGCAAGGGAAGCCCTTGTCTTGTGCTTTGACCCTGGTACTCTCTCCAGTCCCTTGGTGCTATTCTGCATTGAGACTGAACCAGAGGACATTCCCCGCCCACAGTGAAAGAGGGTCCATTTCACCACATCCTGCCAACATTGGCAATTCTCTTTTTTTTAACCTGTCACCCTCACTGGTATGCAATGATACCTTGTTGTCATTTTGACTTGCATTTCCTGGATAATTGATACTGAGCACTTTCATGTACCTACTGACCCTCCCTGTCTTCTGTTCAGGGAAGAGTCCATCCTTCCTTCTCTCCCCACGTCCCAGAGTATGGGACATGGACAGCAGGGAGCAGGAGCTGTTCCCTGTTCTGTGCTTGGGGGCTGTCTAAGGTGGTGCCTTGGAATCAAGCCAGGGGCAGCTTCATCTCCCTCAGACTAGACTCTTCATTTAGTTGAGGTTGTTGTTTTGTTGTTATTGCCATTGAATGATGTTTGGCTGGTAAATAATTCAAAAGCTTCATTGTTGGGAAGGCAGGTTTAGTTTCTCCTTTTCTCTCTCACACCTCCATATACAAGTCCCTCTGAATTGATTCTTGAGGACAGCAAGAAAAGAAGAGAAGCCAGAGAGAGGACTTAGGAACTGGAAAGGGCCATGAAAAAGAAAATATGTTCCGTCCACGTCCAATGGATTCCGTGATGGAATTGACAGCAAAGATAAACTAGGAATCAACTTCCCTTGCCTTTGCTCCCTGCAATCCTCAGCCCTTCAGAAATCTCAAAGTAATATGATGGCAAGTTCTTGGTGGAAACGAATGTTTGGACGGCTGATTATTTCATTGATCTGAGCAGCCAATTAGCAGATGAAGTTTGCGTGCCAGCTGGCAGGGCTGTGCCTGAATGCACCTGTTCCCTGGCTGCCTTCCTGTCTGCATGGGGAGCGTTGGGGAAATGTCGCAAGAGTCAGGGAGTCTCTTGTCACAGCAGCCACCCTGCCAGCAGTGCCAGCCGCAACCATTCACACTAGAGGTACAGAGGCACAGACCACTTCTGTTTGGGTTAGAAACTTCTCTTGAGAATCAACTGTTTTCTAACATTTGGGTGTTTCCAAATTAGAAGCAAGCAGGAGAGTTTGTTGGATTCACTCATTTTTATATGTGAAGAATCCTTGTCGAGCAGTATTTGAAATCCTAAAATGGTCACAGCCCTGACAAAGATCGTTAGTCGTTCCTGGTTTATGACCAGAATCAGAAGAGGCATATTTGAAGATCACACATCAGAAAATAGCTTACTTAAAATGTAATTTTTCCTGTGCCTAGATTTCTCTATTCATGTGAATTCTCAACAATTTTAGGTTGGCTGAAGTAGACAGGGGGTCCTCAAAGCCATTGGTTGGTTTTTGTTTGTTTGTTTGTATGATTTTGGGTCACACAAGCAGTGCTTGAGGATTGCTCTTGGCTCAGGGATCACTTCCGGAGGGGCACTCCGGGGTCATGTGTGGTGCTGAAGATCAAAACGTGCTCCACCATATGCAAGACAAGTGCCTTACTCTCTCTCTCTCTCTCTCTCTCTCTCTCTCTCTTTCTGGCCCTTCCAAACCACATTTAAAACATAAGCAATGTATTTTTATGGGCCTGTTTCATTGATCATTGCTAAAGAGAACAGGTAAGATTTTCCACATCAACTGATTTTCTTTGTCTCCACAAAGAGAATCATCAGCAGCGCCACCGTGTTTTATTCATTCATTTGAACACGGGCACTATGGCTGGAAATCTCTGTGACAGGCACATTCTCAGGGCTGAGAGTGTCCCATGAGTAGACTAATACAGCCCTGTTTTTTTGTTTTTTGGGGGTGGGGACTCTTACTGCAGAATAGAGGACACAGAGGCAGCCCTGCCTGTGCCCAGGCTCACACAGTTGGGCTCTCAGAGAGTCCCCTAAACATCATCTTCTGCACATCCTCAGTGAATTCTAAGACCGGAACTCATGTAACACACCAGTATGAAAGCATCTGAGGACATTGTTTTTGCAGAGCCTGGAACAGAGGCGGGGCAGATGCCCATCAGTGTTACCATGCCAGGAATCAGTCCTCTTCGTGTCGGGACCATGACTTCTGAAGACTAGCCTGTAGCCGAGAGCTGTGGAAGATGAAGCTCCTCCCTGGAGGTGCACAGGCCCGGCACAGTCACCCAGGCCCTCCCTGACAAGTGAGGGTTTGAGGATACTCAGGTCATTGTGTGAGTGTCCTGTTCCCAGCCATGCTAGCTGCCGAGTGGACACGGCTCGAGGCTGTGCCAGGGGAATTAAAAAGTGATGGATGAGCAGCCCGGCTTGAAGCAGTGGTAATCATTTGCTACTTAAACCACCATGTTTTGGCAAAGAAAAAGCCCAGGTTGGTGCCAAATCTGTAATTACATTACTTGACGGTGATGATATGTGCAGGGTCGGACCCTGATGCAGTTCCTGGCTGCAAACCACCTGCCCTTGAGATAATGCCGCCTGCTTCTGCTTCTGCATCTGTCTCTCCGGGGCAGCTTGTTCCCAAATTCCCTTGCTCTTTGTTTTGTTTGTTAAGAGTTCAGAAAAGCCTCTTTTTTTTTTTTTTTTTGGACATTATGGCTGTTTCCAGAGGATTGTGAGCTGTTTGCATTTGCTCTACACAACAACTCGACTTCTACACCTAGATGCATGTTTGCATGAGTCCCGGCCTCAAAGAGAAAGTCATCATGTAACACAGGTCTCATGTAACATGGATCATCATGTACCATGGGTCTCATGTAACATGGGCCTCAACAACAGTGCATGCCTGTGTCTGCACAAGCGTGTTTGTTCTCACTTTCGCCCTCATGGCTCCCCTCCTGTCTCCCAGACATGCCTCATTCAGACTAATCAGAGAGTTCGGTGAGTTCTACCAGCAGGGGAGTCATCTTTTGTTTGAACTCCATTATCAACCTAGATCAAATTGGAGCAAGACATGTATTTGGGTGCCAGGGGCACATCTGGATGTGATCAGAGACAATTCCCTGCTTGGGATGGAACTCGGGGCCTGCCGCCTGCCTGCTGGGTACTCCAGCTTTTGAGCTATTGTTGACCCCCCAAAACTTATTGTTTTCCTGAAGAATTTTCTTCAAGTTGGATGGCATTTGTATCCATTTGAGTCTTTGCCTTTCAAAAGTGCTATTTAGGCCTCTCGTTTAATTCAATAAACAATATGTTTGGGCTTAAATCTCACATATGCCATTCTTAAACTATGAAGACCAGATAAGAAAATAATAAATTTTTTATTATTGTGTGTGTGGGGTGAGGACTGGAGTGGTAGTCCAGTGGGCAGGGTATTTGCCTTGCATCTGGCTGACCAAGGTTCTATCCCCGGCATCCCAAATGGTCCCCAAGCACTGCCAGGAATAATTCCTGAGTGTAGAACCAGGAGTAATCCCTGAGCTTCGGTGGATGTGACCCAAAAAGAACATAATAATAGTAATTTTTTAATTTGTTCTTTTTTCCTTTATAGTCTTTCTCTGCCTCATTTTCAAATAATTACACATAACTTTGTGATTCACACATATTGTTGAATAAATACCAACACTGCTTATGTTTCTGCTCTCTCCTCTCTCTGGGATCTCAACATGAATCTTATCTTCATCACAGCTCACCTTCAAATCTTAGATTCTAGACAACAACCACCTGTGGTCCCCTCCAGTCTCTGTACCATCAGACACCTATAGACTAAAACCCTGAGTCTTCAGGCTTGCTTCAAATACTCAACAGCATTTTTCTTTTTGTTGGTTTGTTTTTTTTTTTTTTTTCTAGGCCACAGCCAGTGGTGCTCAGAGTTGACTCCTGTTCTGCTCAAGGATCACTCCTGGCTAGATTCAAGGGGCCAGCCATGCCAGGGATCAAACTAGAATCAGCTGTATGCAAGGCCTTAACCCCTGGACTATCTTCTGCTCCCTCAATTTTCTTTAAATGAAAGAAAACACCAAGAAAAATATGTTATGTTCATTCAAATACTACTATGCACTTTCATTCTCTATCCTTTCACTTTTTCATGTGGAAGTTTTCATCTGGATTTATTCCCTTCTGGAAGAGCTTTTTTTGAGTTATCTTACTAGCATCTGTCTGCTGCCAACTAACTTCCTTCATGTTTGCTGTGTATCTATAACTCTATTCAAACTTGACTTCTTCTAGGTTCTTTGCTCTGAGGGTAGACTTTAGGCTAAGAAGCACTGGGGCTTAGTTTTAGTATTTTCAGCTCTCAGTATCCTACTGTGTCTCCCTATTTAAGTATCTGGTTTTTCCAAAGCTTTGCTTCTTTTTTTTTTTTTTAATTTTTTATTTTTACAATTACAAAGATATACAATTAAAAAGTTCATATTTGGGTTTTGGTCATACAGTGTAGCAGCACCCATCCCGCCACCAGTGCCCATCTCCCACCACCAACGTCCCCGGTTCCCTCCCCTCCCCCAGCCCTCCTCCATGGCAGGTTCTTTATTTCTTTCCATTTCTCTATCTTTCTCTTTTCCTTCCTCTCCAGACTATGGATTACAGAACATACATTAAAGGGTTGTCATGTGTATCCTTTTGCCTCTATTTAATGCTCAGTTCTAGGTTGGCATTAGTACCCTCACAATTGTTAGCACACTGTTCCATTTTCTGTCTTACCTAGCCTCTGACTCCCACATGCTTGTGATAATTTCCACCTTTGACAGGACCTCCTGATGTATGTTTCACTTGACCTTGGATATTGGTATCATAATATGTACCTATATATTTATGTTATGCAGATAAATGCAGTCATTCTGTAACTGTCTCTCTCCTTCTGGCTAATTTCGCTCAACATGGGAAAGAATATTCACCCAATACTCATCTGATAAGCTTTGCTTCTTTAGCCAGATTTTCCCTCTTTCTCATTCATTTGTAGAATGAGCTGTGAGGGTTACTCATGCATTTCTTAAGGCTCTTATTTGAGTTCTTTTGTTTCTTTAATATATTGGTTCATACTTCTCATAAAATTAATGAAATTTCTTTTTGTTTTATTTTTTATTTGGTTGTGTGCTGTGGTGTGTGTGTGTGTGTGTGTAGGTGTAGGTGTAAGGGGAGGAGTCATTCCTGGTAGTGCTCTGGGTTTTTTCTGACTCTGTGGGCAATAACACTCCTGCTGGTCCTGGGAATTGAACCAGGGTCAGCTAAATGTAAGAATAGGGATTTACTGCTGCACTTTCTTCCTGCCCCTTGGAACTCTTTTTTCTCCTTCCAGTGTTGTTGTCCCTCACTCCTATCCTAGGTAATCAGTTGCCTATTATCAGCAGAATTCCACAGTTATTGATGCCATGCTTATATTTTACATTCTCTGTTCATTTCAGAAAAGTTTTATTAGTTTGTCTTCAAGTTCAGGTTTTATTCCTCTGTGGAATATAATCTGCTACTAGTTCCATTTAGTACATTTTTATCCAGATGTATCATTTGTTTCCATTTCCATTGGTTCCACGTGCACTATAAAAGACATATGTGTCAGGACTGGAGAAAGAGTAGAGTGGATGAGGTGCTTGATTCTTATTCTGCCAACCCAGGCTCACCTGGAGCCACATATGGTTCCCAGAGCACATCCAGGAATGATCCCTGATCAGAGCCAGGAGCAATCCTTGAGCATCATGTGTATCTTCTATTGCATCTTTTCTTACACTCTTGGACCTATTTTGTTCATTGATTATCATTGTGCTGTTGTCTTTGACTTCTCATCCAATAATTATTGTTTCTAAGTATGCTTCTAGTAATCTTCTCTCCCCTCTCCTCCCCTCCTGTCCTCTCCTCTCCTTTTCCCTTCCCTCTCCTCCCCTCCTCTCCCCTCCCTCCTCTCCTCTCCCCTCCCTCCCTCTTCTAAGTATGCTTTCTAAGTATGCTTCTAGTAATCTTCTCTCCCCTCTCCCTCCCTCCTGTCCTCTCCTCTCCTCTTCCCTTCCCTCTCCTTCCCTTCCTCTCCTCTCCCCTCTTCTCCTCTCCCCTCCTCTTCCCTCCTCTCCCCTACTTTCCTCTCCTCTCCCTCCCCTGTTCTCCCCTCTCCTCTTCTCCTCTCCCATTCCCCTCCCCTCCTCTCTTCTCCTCTCCTCTTCCCTCCCCTCCTCTCCCATCTCCTCCCCTCCCCTCTTCTCCTCTCCTCTTCCCCTCCCCACCTCTCCCCTCCCCCTCCCTCCCCTCATCTCCTCTCTCCTCCCCTCTCCTCTCCTCTCCCCTCCCCTCCCCTCCTCTCGTCTTCTCTCCCCTCTCCTTTCCTCTCCCTCTCTCCTCCCCCCCCTCTCCTCCTCTCCTCTCCTCTCCTCTCCTCTCCTCTCCTCTCCTCTCCTCTCCTTTCCTCTCCTCTCCTTTCTTCTTCGCATCTCTTTTCTCTACATTAATTTTGTTTTTGGTCACACCTGGCAGTGTTCAGGGTTTATCCTGGCTCTGTGCTCAGGGATTGCTCCTAATGGTGTTCAGAGGACCCTATGTGGAATCAGGAATCAAACCTATGTTGGTTGCACACAGGGCAATCTGTACTAACTCTCTGGCCCCTTAATCATTAAAGAACATTTTCATTCAGAGGAGACATTACATTATTATTGAAGGGTGGTTTCATAATTTAAACAACTGTGTAAGTCAGTACACACATTCTGATGCAGGTGGTGTGGTTCATTGTGCTAAGAAATTCTTCACAAGTTCAGCCTCTCTGTCAATAATGTGCAAAAGTAGCAGAAGATTCACAGATGGCAGCAGATAGTACAAAGGTAATGTAATTGCTTTTAGCTGAGAGAGTTGGACGGGATATAAGGGAAAACACTTTTTAACAGAGACTGAGAGGGACCAAGAGACGCAAGGTACAGAGTTTCAGTACAGGGTGCAAGCAGTGAGGAACCATATCCCCAGTGCATAGAAGATTCATTAAAGCGATCTCTATAGGAGGAGGAGGGATATCCAACTGGAAGATTAGAAAAGCCTAGATTTTATTTTAAGTGCAGTTGAACCCATATAAGAACAGTATCAGCAATCACCTTATGCTTTATTTCTAGAATATTCCATTCAGTTTTACTAAGTAAATTTACATTGAGCTGTTTGATCTCCTTAATGGCTGAATATGAAAGGCCCCCAAGAAGTCTCCTATACACCCTATAATGTGTTTATCAGAGCAACACAATAACTCACACTTCAGTCAGTGATCAATTGTGAGATTGCTGACCTGCCTTAATTTTGATATTAAAGATAGCATAAATTAAAAACTTGGTTTAGTCCTGAAGATAATTTACTGGAAGTTTCATGATTTATACAAGAACCAAAACAGTGCCCTCTGTCTTTATCTCCTCAAATTGTATGACATGCTTTCTTTTTTATTTTCTTTATTTCTTTTAAGGCAATACTAATACGTCCTCAGAGACTCCGAGGGAATCCTCATGACCTTTATCACACTCCTGACTTTGATAACATCTTTTCTGGCCAGTTTGTAAACTCAATCAAGATAAACTCCCCAGATGCAGTTACTACAACACATCAGATATTTCTAAATCTCTTACAGCAAGGGAAGGACCCTGGAGTAAAACACTTTAACCTTCTTCCCAATTCTTTGTTCTTCCTTTTTATGCTTCCCTGATCTTATCAGGCAAAGTTATAGGGCGCCTGGGAAGAGCCTGCTCCATAGCTGGTTGTGCCACTGAAGTAGAGAAGCATTCTCTACTGATTCCAGGGGCTATTAGTGTTTTGCTTAGTTATGTTGTTTCCTACAGCCTCAAGCCAAAGCCACTGGGCTTTCCTAAGAGTTCAGTGTCTTCCTTTGTACTCAGGGGTGCAACTACAATATCTCATTTTGTAATTGCATTGTCATGATATTTATTTGAGAATATTAGCTTTAAAATATTCACAATCTGAAAATATGAAGGCTAAACCTGCTAAGTGTCTTTGCAGAAAACAACGTAGAGAAGGCGCTTTACTTTTTTTCTCCTTGAAGCCATCCAGGACATTACATCATTTTACAAGGTGTTTTTACCATCTTGATTTCAGTTTTTTTTTGTAGAAACCGACCTGAACTCAGGAGGAGTGTGGACACAAGTGACACTACTGAAACACAGTGGAGCCGCAAAGGGATGTCGGTGATCGTCCCTGACCTGATAGACAGTGGTCACTGTCTTAGTCATTAATTCCACCCACTCTTAGCTCTTCCTCTGTGCAAACTCACAGCCATGCATCTGCTCTTTACTTTCTCGCTTCCACTTTTCTGTGTTTTTTAAGGGAATCCTGATAACCAAACCCGTGTTCTCTTCTTCCTGGCAAACACACCACCTTGATGTTTAGTTGGCGTGTGCTCACAGGTAGAGACTGACACTCCTCTGTGAGGGATGAATCACCAGGTCCGAATTGTCACCTCTAAGTTATGTCCCTCTCCAGCCTTGTTTCCCCATCTGGAATATTCCATAATGGAAAAAGAGCGTGTTTCAAATAGCTTCGTGAGAGCTTTATCTCTTTCAAAGTGCTTATCCTTCCTCTGTACGTTCCGCACCTGTGGTTGCTTTGTGATGATTTGTGTTGCTGGGATTTTATCAGGGGGTGTGGCTCATAAACTGCTGTTGGGTGGGATGTGTGTAGGTTTGGGGTATCAGTACCAAGACTTCTAAATTGGGTGGGACTGCTATAGGCAACAGTAAAACAAGACTGAGAGTATTTCACGATGGAGTTTCAGATTCACAGTCAAGGATGACGTGTCAAAACATTTTACATTGTAATTGCATCAAATTAAACTTTTATTTGAGAGAATTAATCACTGTCTCGAGCGGGCCCCAGTAACATCGTCATATGTCCTGTCTCATGCAAGTACCCCCAAATAGTCTAAAAGAACAAAACTAAGCCTGGTAGCTGTCTTCAGAAAACCTTAGATTGAAAGGTTTCACTATATCTTTAGAGCCCATTCAAAACACTATACCTTTAAATGAAAATAAAGCCAGCTTTCATTTCATTTTGATCTCATGAGTTCTTGTGACAGTTTTGACAGATTTTGTAGCAGTATTTAAAATGACAAAGTTGGATAGAGTGAAGTAAAATTAATATAGTGAAGAAAAATTAATAGAGTGAAGAAAAATTAATTTTTTCTTCACTGTTCTTCAGATTCAATCAATAAGGAACACTGATAAATAATAAGGAATACACAAACACATACAACCAATGTAAAATGGAAAGATAATTATTATTCTTGGATTCATTCACTTTCTTTATTGAATAGAGTTTTTTGCAGGCCCTGAGGCTCTATAGTGAACAAATGAGGTAACTCTTGCCCTCATAAAATCCCTGTTCTGGGGACAGGGTGGAGCACTAAGCACAAAATATAGAAAAGTAAAATAAAGTCACCAGTACACGGAAATGCCTCGTGGAGGTAGTGACAACTGCTAAATAGAAGAGCATCTGCAGGATGAAGACCATGTGCAGAGATGGTGTATGAGGCCAATCCAGGGGGCAGGGAGCACCTAAGATCAGGGGAGGAGAGTGCCTACACCTGCATTTAAGCAATGCAGATGCTTTGTAAGCAGAAGCACATTGGGAGGACATGAGAGAGAATAGGGCAGGGGGAGGACAGGAGCAGGACAAAAAGTGCCACAGAGAATGGGGGAGGGTGAGGGGACTCTGGAAGGACTGTAGTTCAAGATGGGGCATAAACCCTTTCTCGGTGGAGAGTTGAGGGTGGGAAAAGAGGCTAGTTAGGTTCTTGCAAAAGAATCAACATGATTTTCTAACTTCCTGTGTTCTGTGAGCTTTGGGTATCAGGTAATGCTGGTCTCGGGAAAAGTTGGGAAGGGTGCCTGAATTCAGCACTCTGAAAAGGTGGGCAAGGGGTCAGCTTATCAGATTTGCATGTAAATGTCTCAATGAGCAGAGATGTAAGGTATAAGGATCCTCATGAAATGATAGCACTCTGAGTTCAGAAACTATCGAATTGGATATAGCTGCTAAATGGAATCTATACCAGAGATGTTAGGATGGTTCAATATACACATATCAACTGGTGTGATAGGGGGCCTGAGCCCCACTGAAACTGGAGATGTATATACATTGTGAAATATGTTACTATCACTATCACTATCTTCCCATTAATCATCTATTTGTTAGAGCAGGCACCAGTAATATCTCCATATGTCCTGTTACATGCTAGTAGAACCCAAAGGCATCTGCTTGCTCCAGGAACATAGAGAGCCTGAAACCATTATATTAGGTCGCGGGAATGACCTAATATAAATGTTACTGGTATTTGGCATATCAAAAACTACACGAGCAGCTTGCCAGGCTTGCCGTGCAGGTGGCATACTGTTGTAGTCACCTCTAAATAAAGCATTTATTGATGAACTGCGTGGCCGCTAGAGGCTGTGATAGTCTGGTCTGCTGGGTGGAGTTGTGATGAGAGGGAAGTCCAGATGTGGAAAATGGCAGGCCCCATGGAGTAGGGAGGGTGGTCTGGCTTGTAGTGAGGCTCTTCTGGGGTAGCAGGCCAGGGCTAGAACCTGCCATGCCTCCTGGGCACCTCACGAGCAGCTGGCCCTCCCCTACTCCATGGGGCCCGCCATTTTCCACATCTGGACTTCCCTCTCATCACAACTCCACCCAGCAGACCAGACTATCACAGCCCGGATCATCAACAGCCACCCTGCAGCAGTTTTTTTTTTTTTTAATCCGGCCCAGGTATGCTGAACCAGAGAGTCTCAGACATGGGGCAGAGCTGCTACTTGCTCTCCTTGTGCCCAAATATGTTACTATGAAGAGAAATACAGTAGACAAAGGAAAACTTCATTTTCATGATTAAATTAAATTAAATGTTCACGATTCCACTCACACGATTAAAATGACCATCCTACGGTAAACATTATATAATCAATGCATTTCCTCTCATCATACCAATGGCATTCTACAAGGTCTTAGCTAGGTGTTTCCAGCCTTTTTGACATTTGCATCCTCACTAGTGTGAGATAATATCTCATTGCTGTCTTGCTTTGCATTTCCATGCTAATAAGTGCTAGTGAGCACTTCTTCATGAGTTGACTGGGCCCCCTGTGTCTCCTTTGGAGAACTGTCTGTTCATCTCCTCTCCCCATGTTTGATGGGCGATTTGTTTTTGTTTCTAAGCTCATTGCATGCTTTATATATTTTGGATGTTAACCCTGAAAATAGCCTCTTACGAAGGAAGAAATAACTTCCAGTCCATCAGGACGTCAGTGTGAACATCCTGACATTTCTAGACTCTAACGCTTAGGCATCAGTGCTGCTTCAGAGCTTCTTGATCTTTTCCCAGCCTTGTCTGGTCCCCTTCCAACATTGTTTCCTTCCTGTGTCTCCCTCGTCTTACCAGTCTCTTGCCATAACCCTGTTTGTGCGATTCCCCCCACCCCCATGACTCCTTCTGAGTCCCACAATGGAGGCTCTGTGTCGCTCTGCCCCGCCCCTGCTGCCCCCATCATCACTGTCACTGCTCTGCTGTGCAGTCAATGAGCATCATGCCCCCATATTACAGAAAAGGGAGCCAAGGGCTACCTGCAGCCTATTCCAGCTGACTGACAGAAAAGTAGTTCTTGTGTCTGTGAAGAGAAACATAGACTCTCCTGAGGGCAGGAACCAGAATGGTCACCCATGTGCCTCTGCTCTGTTGTGTGGTGGTTGAGGAGCAGAGTACCCAGAGGGAACTTCTCCCACCTCCTTCTGGGTCTGATGACAGATGATCCATAAGTGTCCATCGTACACTCTCTTCCTCTAGACTGGTCATCTCCCTGCAAGGTGTCCTCATGGGGCATCCAGACTCCTCCCCTCTAGAACAAGGCAGCATCTGTTCTCAGTTCCATCTGCAGGGGATCACTGTCCCCTGAGTATCTGTCAATGTGGATTATGTTTCTTCAGGCCACATCCATTCCTGCCTACCTAGGGTGCATGACCAGCCACAGTTGATGCCAGGTGAGCTGGGAGGGTACAGGGCCAACCCTGACCTCTCTGAGGACTCAACAGAGAATTCTCATAGCTGAGTAACCAATATTCTGCAGCCAAGAGGTAAAACATAGCTCCCAAGACTTGACATTTGCTGAAGTCAGAAACCGGGGTCTCATTCATACTAAATAATGTGTGGGATGTTATTTGGGGACCTGTGAAGGTTCTTCCCAGTGGGGAGACCTAGGAGTGAGCATAGAGACCCACTCCTATGTTCAATTGTTCCCTCCCTGGGTCCTTTTCATGTGTCTTAGGGCTCAACACTGGGGTCTGGGCAGGTCCCAGGAGACACAGTCCCCTCTCGGCCTTCATTGCAAGCTGCTTAACTGGAGCTTTGGCACTGAACACCGACCTGCATGTGTGGAGTATGGAGTTTCCTGGTGGGAGCTGCAGAGAAGGGAAGTGGGAATAAGCAGTGGCTTCTGCAGTCACTCACTCAGTGTCTAGTCACCGCAGAGTTCACTGAGCTACAAAGACCAGTGCTTCCTCAGAAACCCGAGAAAGCCCCTTACTTTTAACATGCAGTATAATCAATGGCTTACATGGAATGTAAATCAAGTCTCTGTTGAGTTTGTCAGTTGCTATTCACTTCTGTTACTCAGTCATTCTGCTTAAAAGACCACTTTCCTACTTTCAATGGTCAGTTCTAGTCTGGCATTACCATTTTCAACAATTATTAGCACACTGGTCCCGTCTCTATCTTACCTAACCTCTGACCCCAAAATTGTGGTAGATTCCAACCATTGATAAGTCCTCCTGGTACATGTTTTGCCTGACCTTGTATATTAGTCTCATACTATTTTTATATCCCACAAATGAATGCAGGGATATACGTGATAGCCCCTAAATGTATGTATTGCATGCTATAATGAAGCAAAAGAAGCAGAAGAAGCAGAAGCAGAAGCAGAGAAGAAGCAGAAGCAGAGAAGAAGAAGAAGAAGAAGAAGAAGAAGAAGAAGAAGAAGAAGAAGAAGAAGAAGAAGAAGAAGGAAGGAGGAGGAGGAGGAGGAGGAGGAGGAGGAGGAGGAAGAGGAGGAGGAGGAGGAGGAAGGAGGGGAAGGAAGGAAGAAGAGGAAGGAGGAGGAGGAAAGAGGAGGAGGAAGAAGAAAGAAGAAGAGGAAGAAGAAGATAGTGTAGGCTGAGGAAGGAGGGAGGGAATCTGGGGATATTGATGTTGGGCGCTGGTGGTGAGAAATGTGCGCTGGTGGAGGGATGGTTACCGAAACATTGTATGACTGAAACCCAATCATGAACAGTTTTGTAATTGTATATCTTACAGTGGTATAATAAAATATTTTTAAAGAGCACTTTCCACCACCTCTGGGATCTCATTCTCTGACTCACTAGTTCAAAGGCAATCACTCATCAATATGCCAGCAAGACTACTCTTTGCACTTGTCTTTCCAGGGTACAGGTAAATGTAGGCATGATTCAAACTTGCCTGATACAAAAACCCTCAGATGGGCACAGCTGTGCAGATGTTTATGATGACATTTTCAACCACAACCTCCCCTTCCCAAATAATCCTATACCTCTCTCCAGGGTGTGGAATGAGTGATGGGGTGTTCCTGGCCCAATTTGTTTCTTGTCTGTGGATGTGGATGTGTGGTTAACACTGTACCTCGATGTCACAATTTTTTCCTGACTTGTTAGAACTTGGAATGTCTCCAAATGGTATCCTCCATTTGGTCATTAATTACCTTTAATTACCAGAACTGTAAAAAGGCATCAGAAGTCTATCAAGTTGGTTTCCCCACCTACATATATATATGCATATATGTCACCATATATCTATATAAACACAGTCATAAAAGACATGAGTGTGGAAAGTAATTGATTGCCAACACAGCCAACCCAGAATAGAATGTTTAGATTCTAGATCTACAGAACCCTGATTACTTTTTGACTGTAGGAGTCTGAGGTGATCTTTCCTAAGTCACCTCTGCAGGTCAGTGCTGGAGAACCTTTTCTGGAGGCGAAGGAAGGGCAGAGTCCAGGAATTTTCCCCACCCGCAGTGGACCAGGGAAGGAAAAGACAGCTAGAGGACATCTACCCTCTAACGTGGCTCACGCACATCTTTCCTTCCCCCTCACCTTTTCTCTGTCCTTGTTCTGTGCACGAGCATTCCAAGATTTTCACCAGTTCATCTCTCTCTCTCTCTCTCCTCTCTTTTAACAGATTATGAATGTGGTGTATATTTTAGCGTTCTTTGAAGAGAATATCTCAGGCCAAACAAAGAATACCATTTGGAGATGCTCAATGTACCTGGTTCTGATCTCTCCTTCCCCAAAACCCCTCCGATAGAATTGCTGAGTCAAGAGACCTTGTGTATATGGGACAGAAGTGACTCGAGGTTCTGCTAACTCCCCATCATGGCAGAAACTAGGAATAGTGAAGCCAAGGCAACTGGCTGCATGACCAGAGGTGGGTGAATTCCTGGTCAGGTGTGTTCAGGACATTCAAGGCCAACACTCACCGCGGGCTGGAGGAAGCCCCAAGAAGCAGCCTCCTTCCCACAGAGCAGAGAGAGTAAAGCAAACAATTTCTTCTCTGGCCCTGAAATACCACAAGGCAGGGTTCATTGCACAAAATCAGCTGATTCTTGACAATTTTTAGTGAGATCTTCAAATTCCTCTTTCAACAGTGTTTTTAATCTTGCTTTTTATTAAGGCAACTTTACATGGGTATAAATGCTTGTTTGTTGTATGGGGTATGTTACCATGACACATCCACCTCCAAAGTGCCCATTCCCCCACCACCACCACCCACAGGACCCTCAGCTAGACCCTCCCCTTAGGCTGGCGCCTCAATTCTGAGGTCAGAGTGTCTGTTCCCTTGCCATGGTTCTCTATATTCCACATGAGGAAAATCATCTGATGTCTTTCAACCAATATCTTTCTCCTGCTGACTTATGTCACTTAATGTAAATCCCTCTGATTCCACCCTTGTTGCAGCAAAACACAAGATTTCATCTCTTCTTTCTGACAATAAACCTTCCATTGTTTTCCTCAGACCACAACTTCTTGCCCACCCCTCTTGTGGGACATTTGGATTGTGTCCAGATCTGAGCCTAGTGAATACAGAACAATGAGCAGAGATGTGCATCTATTTTCTCAAATTAGTGTTTTTTGTGTGTGTTCTTTGGATCAATCCCAGACAGTAGAGTTGATAGCTCCTGTAGCAACTCTATTCTTCATTTTCTTTTATTGAGAAATATTCAATTTCCATTGAGCCTAACCAATTTACATTCCCACCCACAGAGATCGAACATTCTTTTTGTCTTCTACAAGTCCACCAGGATTGGTTGTTTATAGTCTTTTTTGATATGAGTCTTCTCACCATAGAGAGGTGATGTTTCAGAGTGAGTGTTTTGATATGATTTCACTGATAATCTTGATCCGGGGCATTTTTTTTTGAAGTGTGTGTTGATTGATTCCATGTTTTCTTTGGAAAGGTTCAGCACTTCTTTTCATTTTTAATGGGGTTGTTTCGTTTTGATTGTTGAGTTTTGTGACATCTTATGTATGTTGGAAGGTAGCCCTGTGACAGCTGTATTACATGTAAATATTATCTCCCAATCAGCAGGGTGTCTTTTTGTTCAGTGATATTTCCATCAAAATGCAGAGCTTTTCAGTTTGATGTGTTGCCATTGTTTGTTTTGCTTTTGTTTACCTTGACAATGAAGTCAGACCACTGAAGTTGAAGACAGTAATGAAGTCAATAGAATGGAGTGTTCAGCTCATGTTATCTCCTCAATATATTTTGTAGATCCAGGTATCACAGGCAAATCTTTATTCTATTTGGACTTAACTTCTATGCAAACACATAGGCAAAACAATCCATGGTATTTCCCCAGCAGCATGAGATGCCGCCCAATTAAAGTTATTTGCATAAGTCTAACTGGTTTTCCTAGCACTGTGGGTTGAAGAGATTTTCCTTCTTCTGCTTTATTCTCTACTTCTTTGTAATAAACTTTCCTTGAAAAATTGCTGCTGGGCTTTCAGTTCTACTCCACTGATGCAATCCCGGATTATATTCTAGTACCACACTGTTTTCATTACAATAGTTTTATAGTATAATTTAGTGCATCTCATAATTCTCCTCAGGGTGATTTTGGTTATTCAGGTTTTTAAAAAGAATACATCCATTTTGTAGCAGTACTCATTCTGTATTCTTGAAGAATAGCAATGGGATCTGCATAACGGTTTGGGTAAGATGATAGTTTAAAAAAGTTACTAACTAAAAGTGTTAGTAACTTTTTTTTAATTAACATTAAAAAGTTAGTAAAATTAAGTTCCTCCCACACTGGGAACTCTCTTTTCCTTTCTCTTCTACTTTTTAATAAACCTTTCTATTAAAAAAAAACTATATAAGAAGTTTTGTAAAAGAAGTTAATTTGCCAATCTATGAATTTGGAATGATTGTCCACTTGTATCTTCTGTTTATTTCTTTTAATCTTAACTTACAGTTTTTAATAGTGAAAGTTTTCATCTTAAGTTAACTCCTGGTACTTGATTTTATTTCTTTTTTTTTGCATGCATCTAAAATGGGCTTTTAAAATAAAAATCATTTTGGGGGGCTGAAGATGTAGCATCAGAGTAAAGGCAGAGGCCTTGCCTGCCCCTGACCTAGCTAGATCCCTGACACCACAGGGACCCCCAGGCATTGTTGGCAGTTCTCTGGAGGACCCCTCAAACACCACATATGGCCTCGGTGTCCTCAGGAGTGCAGGGCTAGAGCAATGCCACCTCCTTGGACCCTCTCATTGAGTCATAGCCTCATTGACAGAGAATATCAGTGATGGACTCTGGGCCACCTGAGTACATTCAGAGGCACACAGAAGCTGATTTCTTTCAGAGATCACTGTTTGCTTAGAGAAATGTAATCACGCTTTGCATGTCGATTTTTATACCTAATAATTTACTGTATCTTTGCTGTTTATTGTTTCTAATATGTGGGGTGTATGTGTGTGTGTGTGTGTGTGTGTGTGTGTGTGTGTGTGTGTGTGTGTGTGTGATGTAGTCTTAGGTAGTTTTCTTTATATATTATAGTCTGCATATAGTGATAGCTTAACTTCTTTTTTAGAATTTAAACCCCTTTTATTCTTTCAACATTTGTTTCACTGAACACATTGTATTTTCTCATTTGCCACAGTTCCCCTGTGATCTTCAACACTAACTCTAATTTGAGAATATCTATTTGCAAGCTATTTTTTAATCCAAGGTAGCCTATCAAAATACAAGCTATTATACACCTAGACCCAGATTTACTTATCTATAAAAGGTTTTGGTTATAATGAATTCTACTTAGTATTGTTCATTTATAGCTAATAAATATTTTAAACCATGTAATATGAAAGTGGCCATACTAAAAACAAAGAAAAAGTGTGTATATTCTTGGGCATGTGTGTTATATTCTTGGGCACACATGTGCACGAATTGGCTTTGTGATGTGTGTATACATGCATGTGTGTGCACCTACACTATATGTAATTGTGTGTGCTTGTACATGTGTTTGTGTGCACTCGTTCATGTGTTTGTGTGGGCATGCATCTGTCTTTGAAGAATGTAATGTATCAGATAACACATCATCAAATAGTTGCACTTGTATATGATTATACCAGTTCTGAGCATGGAGTGACCCCTTCAGGAGGCAGCTCCCCCAAACCACAGAGGTGCAATTACCTTGAGTGTGTGAGGTGACAGAGGTGGCGGGCTGGCATGTGAGAACGGTTCATAGATACAGTCATTCCTCGAGAAACAAGATAAATGCTACTCCTTCTCTTCTGTTGCTGAGTACAAAGGGCAAGTGTTCATTTTCCCCTTGAGTGAATCCATACGCTTCATTGGAAGCTACTAGGAGAAGGAAATTGTCCAAGGACAGATGAAAATGCTAAGAAAATCAAGAATCCCCACCGTGCTAAAATATTAGAGAAGAACCGAGCACCTTCTAGCAGCAGCGAATGTTAGACAAAAGGATGGAATTGGAAGACAGAAGATTATAAGTTTTCTGACATCGTTCTCCAGGTGAGATAAACAGGATTTCTAGAACATTTAACTTGCCACTGTGCCTGCATAAAATATGGAGAATAAAAACTTGTCCTGGGTGTATTGTACCAACTGCATACATTTTAAGGATTATTAAATAGCAGTGAAACCTCACTTTGTCTCTTTAAAATATATACTGTATCTTAGCATGTTTGCTTAACAAAAGATCCTACAATCAACAAGATGTTTTTTTTTTGTTGTTGTTTTTGTAAAACAGGATGTTTGCTTAACAAAAGATCCTACAATCAACAGGATGGCTTTTTTGTCCATCTCTTCCTTCCTAGGGAGGCACTCACCCTAAGAACTGTTTTACTTGATGACAGGGAAAGAGAGCTCTGCCACAGAGAGTCCAATCCATTGCTTTGCCTAATTTGCATCTATCTGCTAAATGGTTTAATTAATTTTGCATTGTGCTTACTGACGAGTTTTAATTAGCAGTTAAATCAGTTCAGTTAACGAAAAAATGTAGGTGTTTACATGAATGCAAATTACAATGAGATTTCAGGGCTCAATTCAAAAATTGGTTCCATGCCATTGGTGCTGGGATTCTTTGGGCAGCTCTGTAAAGGGGGTGTTCTCCAGCGAGGTCATCTACCTTCATAAAAGGGAACATTTAGCAGCAGGCGTGGGCAGTATTGAGTTCTGAGGTAAGAGAAGCTGGTTGTCTGGACTCTCCAGAGATACCACAGAGACAAGTTCTGGCTTGGCCCCTACAGGATCATTCCACATGAATTTCTTTGCTAAATTGCCCTTTGGCCACTGTAACACAAAGAGATCAAGATCATTCCTGGGATGGTGAGAGAACGATGATGCAAAGGACATAGTCCTCATGGGCCAAAGAGAGAGGGGTAGGTATGTTGTAGGCAGGTAGACAGGGGGCGCCACATGGCAATAAATTCCTGAAGAAGAGATCCAGAGCCACACCTGACTGAAAGCCCGAAAACAGACTTGACAAGACCACTATTTATTAACAATTAACCCTGGGGGAAGGGAAGGCCAAAAGGGAATGTGTGAAGCCCATAGGCCACTAACCCTTTTACAGGCTTTAGATAACTAACCCTCCTAAGGAAGATAAATCAGCCTTCCCGCCCAGCACCCAGCTCACAGAAGACCACTCCCAAAGTCTACTCCCCTTGGCAACGGGGCCCTAGCAACCAAGGTTAAAGCCCCATATGGGAGTAACTTGGGGAGAAATCTATAAAAGCTGTCCTAATCAAAGGACAGCGCGCACATGCTGCCTGGGCTCACATGTTGCATGCGCGCACATGCTGCCTGGGCACAAATGTCGCCTTGCGCACATGCTGCCTGGGTACACATGTTGCCTGCGTGCACATGTGGTGCCTGAGCACGTGTGTTGCCCGCGATCTCCCCTCTTGAGATGTGTACTCTCTCTTTTACTCGCTCTCCACCTTTGGAGCAGCCCGCGTTCTCCCTTGAGCGCATTACTCTTTCCTTTCTTTCTCTCCCTCCCCCTCACCTAAAACCTCCTCAATAAAACCTATTTTACTTCACTGCTCGTCGACTCCTGAAAATTCTTTTTCTGCGAGGAAGACAAGAACCTTAAGGCAGACCTGGGTAAGGCCTAGGACTGACTTTCCTTTCCTGCAAAGAGCAATTCCTCGCTCCAGCCTGAGTCCGTGGCTCCCCGAGAAACCTCGGTGGTGGGGATTAACTCCCGTGCCTAGAGATCAAGCGGACATCAGGCGTGGCTTGACGGCCACCTCGTGGGGCTGGTGGGGCTCAGGCCCACGCCGTGCAGGGGCTCATCGCAGACTTTATCAGTCCTTAGCCTGCCCAGCGGGTCCCGGGTGGCAGAGGCGGCTGGGGAGAAAGCGACCATCTCTCTCTCCTTCCTGCCTCACATAAGTCACCCGTGGGGTCCACCTGCAACAGGTAGAGGGCTAGTCTTGAATGCTACCAATCTGGGTTTAAAAATCCCAGATCCCCATATGGTCCCCAAGCTCTGCCAGGAATGATCCCTGAGCACAGAGCTAGAGTCATTCCCGAGCAGCACTGCTGTGATCCCCAAACCAATACAAATTAACCAAACAAAAAGTGAAACCCTCCTATGGGCACCTTGCCAGTCCATGTTCAAAATGATCTGCTACCAATTTTAAGCCCTGGTTTTATTTTTTAATGAATATAAATTCATTAAAATTTATTTAGTATTTATTGCTTTTTTGGGGGCATACCCAGCAATGCTCAGGGGTTGCTCCTGGTTCTTCACTCAGAAATTACTCCTGGTGGTGCTCTGGGACCATATGGGATGCCAGAGACTGAACCTGGGTCTACTGCATGCAAGGCAACCTCCCTCCCTCTGCACTATCACTCCCGTCCAAATTCATTAAATTTTATATTCATTATAAATTCCAATTTATATTAATTCAATTCCTGATTTGGCTTCTAAATAAGGATACAGTCATCATAACAGCCTTTTGACAAATCCTAGCAACTATTTATAGATACATATTGTTGGATGACAAGACTAGCTAGCTTGGGATCTTTGCTGTTTAATTTACTTACAGTTTAAGCTATTTACATATTCTTAAGCCAGGGTTCATGCTAATGAGATCTCTTCTGTGTAAACACTGATGGAGGGTGTGGCAGTTACAAGAGTCATTTTGACTCTGAATCAGCAACTTCTGAAATATTACTATCATCTCTTCTATGATTTCAATGTTATCTAGATTGGGCACAATTCTTCTTAATACCCACTAGTCCCAGCATGGGACAGTAAGAATTTGCCAGGAGACCACCACCCTGGCTATGCTGAGACTATTGTTAAAGATTAAAGGATCATGCTAGTTTGCTCTCAAGGAGGAAGCATGACCCTTTCAGTAAACAGAGGACAAGATACTCAGAATCACCTTGGTGCAGAACAGAAAATAGATGGACTTTGTGGGTACCATCTAAATTTCATGAAACCCATGAAATTATAATGTGTTTCTTCCCATGGAATATACATCCATTGAGATGTATTTCTTTATACTAGTTCTCTGTCTCCAATGTTTTGATATAAGAGATAAACTTTTTATGAGAAAGGGACTAGTGCCTGGCATAATCATTTATTTAGACCTAAACCAAGTGTGATACCAGCCTACTTCTACAACTAGAAGCGGATTCATTGATCTTTGTTGACACTACTCTCTCAGAGGATAGGATTACTTTTGAATATATAAGGGGACTTACTTGAGATACTGGGTTCCACTTTGGTGGGGACTTGGGCCTAGTGCATGGTCTAGGTTCTGACCAAGAGCTAGAGGTCTGGGTAATTCCATTATTTTGGATTATAGTGGCATAGCTTGTTCTATTATTTAATTAGTAAAAGTCATTTGGAACTGAGCTGGACTCGTGAATTTTCATCTATTCCCTGCCAACCCTGGAGGTAGAATGGAACTTGTTTACTAATATTGTTGGGGACCCCAGTGGCTCCCCAACAATGTATTATATATATCATATATTATATCACTTGATCACTTAACATCCTGTTATTCGTCGATTTGCTCAAATGGGCACCAGGAACATTTCCATTTGACCCTATCACATGCCAGTGTAGCCCAATGGCATCTGCTTGCTTCAAGAATATGAAGAGCCTCAAACCTTTCATTCAGGGTCTTGACGAAGAAGTCTGACCATCTTGTAGGGTTGTCAGCCAGGTGATTTTTTGAGATTCCTGGGAATCCAGTCGGTAACGGCTTTAGTACAGCGGTCATCTCCAAATTGCATTACATGTCCAGCCCATCTGATTTTCAATGCCTTGGCAAACAAGACAGCTTCCCTGACTCTGGATAGTCTACAGAGGTCAGAACTCCGATTCCTTCTCTCACTTGAGTGAGGTGCGATATTCCAAGCATAGATCTTTCGTTTCCTCTTTGGGAGACCCCATTAGCATTCTCATCCTGCTTTCATAGGGCCCAGGTCTCTGAGGCATATGTTAATGGAGGGAGAATGGTGGAGTCAAAGAGATGTGCTTGAAGTCAGATGTTCTGTGTCCTTTAAGCTATTTCTTTGATGTTCTTGAAGGCATTCCATGTCACTCTCTTCTTCCTGCGCAGCTCAGGTTTTAGGTCATTCATCATGTTGAGTTCTCGACCTAGGTCGTATATATATAGTATATATATTTATAAAGTATATATGCATATATACTTTAGGAAAGTAATTTCACAATCACTGATTCTCCCTGGAGGTGGTCTGATTTAAAAAGGAAATGTTTCCAAAACAAGAAACTATCTTTTAAAAAACATTTATTTATTTGACTTGAAATTCAAGATATCTCTACAATTCCAGAAACTCTGGATGGCAGGTACTTCTAGGTATCTCATTCAGGGCCATGAAATTGGAAACAGACTCTCTGTACACAATTTAATGAGTGTATAAAAACCATGAAAGTCAACTCCTGATAAAAAAAAAACACCTCTTTTTTTACTCCAAAGTAAACTTCTGAGTGCCTGATGTTTGGGCAATGGTTCTCTTCTCCCTTCTAGGGGCTCAGGGCTCACTTCGATTCTGTACTCAGGGTTCAATCCTGGCGGGGTTCAAAGGATTACATGTGGTGCCAGAATCAAACCCGCAGTGGCCACAATGCAAAACAAGCATTTTCCTACTCTGCTGTCACTCCCATTTGGGCATTTTGCTTCTTACTTGGTCCCTCTCAGGACAGTTAATAAGCCTCAGGAATGCGGTCAAGGTTGGAATCAATCATGGTTTAGAATAAAAGAAATGTGGAAAGTGGGGCAAGAACAAATTCTGCTAATGTTCCTGATGAGGGGACACCTATGTTCTGCTACATCTCTAGGTGACATTTACTACATGTGAGGAAAGTCAGTTGGGTAGTGAGTTATGGCTGGATTCCAGACAGAGCTCAGGACTGCTGCTGGATTCTGTTGGTGGGACCCTCTCTTTTCGCTTGTAATTCTACTTCTCAAAGTCTTCCAGTCTCCCATGGACATTTCTGCTGCTAATGTGTCATGCAAATATTAATTAAAATTTCCTAAATCCTCCAATAGTCATTGAAAGGGTTGGCCACCCAATGGGGTGACTGATTGGGAGCCTTGGAACACCGCACCTATCAAGGGAAAACTCTGAGAGACTGGGCCTATGCAATAGCAAGGGTTTTATTCGAGTATACTCAGGCTCATAGCATGACCACAAGCAGTCAGCAGCTAAGAACCCTGAGCCCTTCCAGGGGATCTTTTAAGAGATAATTCCCACCACTACAGAGAAGCCCACGCATAACCATCTAATAGATTTAAAACACTACATCAAGGTCTGCGCGCAGGCAGCCAATCACTTCGTAACGAGTACCATCACCTACCAATCGGGTCACACTCAATACTTCTTTCTATATTTGGTGTGGCTAGGCACACGTGTGGGGTTGCAGGTCAGCAACAGCTATGCATTCGTGCAGGAATACAATTCAGGCCAGATAGCAGGTTCTGGCGCTGGGGTCTCCCAGCCTCTAACAGAAATTTGTTCTGGGCCCTTTTGTAGATAGCAGGATGAAAAGGTCACTTAGGCCCTAAATTGGTAACTTTCCATGAGTAGGCCTGCCCTGATTGGGGGAGGGAGTTTCTGCTCTCTTTCATCATGAAAATGACACCTGAAAAGTGAAATGATTGAGGAGAAACCAAAGGTCTGCAGCACTCTGACTCCAGCTAAGAGTGTGTCCAAGGCTTCTTGTCACTGGCTGCATTGTTGGACCAGTAGGTGCTTCTACTAACTCTTCTAACTCTTCCTCATTCCCTAAACAAGACCCAGCTGAGGACCTTGTTACTGAAGTCACTAACATAGTTACTGAAGACGCTGAGTTTCGGATATCCGTGTGAGCTGGGCCTAAGCACCAGCAGTCAGTACACATTTCAAGAGGAAAGGAGACAGCAGGATTCTTCCCTTCCCAGATTCTTCCCTTCCTGAGTGGCTTTATTATCCTTTGGTCAATGGAGTGGCCCAGCAGGAGGGGCCTTGCCAGAGGGATTCCAGGCTTCCTCTGTGGATCAGGAATCAATGATCTCCTCTTTTCCTAGCTCCAGGCACCAACCCCCAGATGCTTTTCCTAAGTTTGTAGTAGGGGTGAAGACAGTTTCCAATGTCACCCTGGGGGAGTGCTATGGCCCCAGCCCCAGCCACCCCCACCATCTCCCTTTTCAGCTTTGTTTTATTTTGCTTCTCCCCAGCTACAGGTTCCCACCCATGTCTATCCCACAGGGCAACCCCAATGTCTTTTTTGTGGATGTGTGTCCTCTGAACTGGAGTCACCCAACCCCTGTTCCTGGGTACCACTCCTTCCTCTGCACCAAATCCTTAGCTTTTTTTTTTAGCACTTTCTGCATTGCCTGCAGGGGTTTTGCTTCCATTGTAACTGTGTATTTGTTTGGAGATAGTGCCTGGTGCTTGATTATTCTCATCTCTGTGTGTTTTGAAGACTGACTAGGGTGAGTTAAACTCAGGCTTCCATTCTGGTCTGACCCAGCCCTTGGTCTCCCTGTAGTACACTTCACAAGCTCAGCCCATCACCATCTTCCTTAGCCAACCCAGCTCTTTTTGGAATGAGTACTTAGTAAGCCAAACACTAATTTTCCAGCTATATTACCATAAAAATAAGGTCCATTCTTAGGAGGATATTAAGTCAATGGCTCATTTTGACTCTTTTTTTCTTTTGGGTCATACCCTGCGATGTTCAGGGGTTACTCCTGGATCTTTGCTGGAATTACTCCTGGCGGTGCTCAGGGGACCTTTTGGGATACTGAGGATCAAACTTGGGTAGGCTGCATGCAAGGCAAACGTCCTACCTGCTGTTCTATCTCTCCAGCCTCATTTTGACTCTTTTATCAAGAGAGTTTGTCCACTTCTTTTCCACGCTTTGTCCCAGTATACCCCAACATGAAGCTGGTCCAACTTCCCCCAGGTCTTTGTGTGGGTTGCCTCTCTCTCCCTTCTGCTGATATAGGCTGGTAGACAGGGGAGGACCACATGGCAATAAGATCTCCAGGAATAAAACTACTAGCCCTGAGGCTGTCCAGACCACCTTTTGGAACTGGGAACCAAGATCTGATAAGACCTGCATCAACAATAGACTAGGAAGCTAGATCAACCTTCTCTGCCCCACCCTTAATCTGATTAGCCCTCAAAGGCCCAGCCAACAGAAGACTCCAGACTGTTCTAGGCCAAAAGGATAAAATCCAGGGCCAGAGCAATAGCACAGCAGGTAGGGCATTTGCCTTGCATGCAGCTGACCCTGGTTCGATCCCTGGCATCCCATATGGTCCCCTGAGCACTGCCAGGAGTAATTTGAGTGCAGAGCCAGGAATAACCCCTGAGCATCACTGGGTGGGACCCAAGAAAAAAGCAAAAAATAAAAAAAAGGATAAAACCCAGTCTTATCTGGCTCTCTGTGTTTGGAGAAATCCATGTTCTTTCTTGAGCACCTTACTCTCTCTACTCTTCTCTCTCTCTCTCTCTCTCTCTCTCTCTCTCTTTCTTCCCATCTTAAAAACCTCCATCACAAAATCTGTTTTTGCTTCACTGCTGAAAGTGAAATTATTTCCTGTGAGGAAGACAAAGAACCATGAAAAATCTTGGGTAAGACCTAGGACTGACTTTTCTTTCTTCACTGTATCATATCATTGTATTGTATCACTGTCTTCTGTTCATCGTCAATTTGCTCAAGCGGAACCAGTAACATCTCCATATGACCTGTCTCATGCAAGTAGAGCCCAAGGGCACCTGCTTGCTCCAGGAACATAAAGATCCTCAAACCATTCCATCAGGTCATGGGAATGAGGTCTATAATTGTTACTGGTATTTGGCATATCAAATACGACATGGGTAGCTTGTTAGGCTCTGCCGCGTGGGTAGCATACTCTTGTAGTCATCTCAAAATCCAGCATTTATTGATGAACCGCGTGGCCGCAAGTGGCCTGCGAGTAGGGCTGTGATAGGCTGGTCTGCTGGGTGGAGTTCTGACGAGGGGGAAGTCCGGATGTGGAAAATGGAGGCCCCTCATGGAGTGGGGGTCGTCTGGCTTGTTGTGAAGCTCTGCTGGGGTGGCGGGCCAGGGCTAGAACCTGCCATCCCTCCAGGGTGCCTCATGAGTGGCTGGGCACAGGGAGAGCTAGTAGCAGCTCTGCCCCATGTCTGTGAGTCTCTGGATCAGCATACGTGGGCCGGATTTAAAGAAGACTGCTTCAGGGTGGATCTCAATGAGCTAGGCTGTGATAGACTGGTCTGCTGGGTGGAGTTCTGACGAGGGGGAAGTCGGATGTGGAAAATGGAGTGGAGAGCCAGTAGTAGCTCTGCCCCATCACAAAATCTGTCTTGCTTCACTGCTGAAAGTGAAATTCTTTCCTGCGAGGAAGACAAAGAACCATGAAAAACCTTGGGTAAGACCTAGGACTAACTTTTCTTTCTTGCAAAGGACAATTCCTCTCTCCAGTCTGAGTTCGTGGCTCCCCAAGAAACCTTGGGGAGGGTTATACATCAACTTCTGTATGGAGCGATCATGCAGACATCAGGTGTGGCTATAACACCATCTCGTGAGGCTGGAGGGACTCTGGCTCATGCAGTGCAGGGGCTCATGGAAGACTCTTTTAGTCCTAGCCTTCCCAGTGGGTCCTGGGGCAGCAGATGCAGTCCAGGAGTAAGTGACCATCTCTCTCTCCTTCCTGCCTCACATAAGCCACCCATGGGGGCCCCGCTACATCACTGCCAGCATAAAGTTCAGACTTGAACATTTTATTTGCATTTTTTTGTTGTTGGTTGGATTCTCTACCAACATCAACAAATAGGACTGTTTCTTGACTAGTCTTGATCAGATGGGATCCCTGTTCAAATATCCCTAGTGCTAATACATTTTAATGCAACCACTTTCTTAACTGACATGTGCTTGAATATCTGGAGCCAGTTCCTGGCATGTGATGGTCATCAGTAGCTCTTTGTGGAACTTAGGGTTAAGGAATCGGACTAAACTAATGATGTTGAGCAGCCAAGATGTCTCCGTGTGATTGCATGCCCTGTGAAAGATGAGAGCTTATGTTTTAAAAAACTGTTTGTAGCACAGGAGAAGTGCATATCTCTAAAAGGGGCATAAGTGTGTTGAGTCTGTGCAATTATTTCCTGGAAGGATGGAGAAGCAGGGTAGCCTGGGTCATAAACCAGCTTCCTGGAATTAAGACCACAATCTTGTAATGGGAGGAACTGCAGAAGCATGCACACCTCCTCTCTGCTTTCACTATTTTTTAATAGTCAAAAACTAGGTAGGAATAGAATGAAAGTTTAAATACCGGAAGGAAGAGAGGAAGATGGGGGAAGCTATTGAATGGGCCTACCACTCAGAAGCCTGAGGGTCAGAGAGAAAAGCAGAGCCAGTGTGACTACTCCTGGGAAGTGTGGGGCTTCAGACTGCTCCTGGGAAGTGTGGGGCTTCAGACTGCTCTTTGGAAGTGTGGGGCTTCAGACTGCTCCCTGAGAAGTGTGGGGCGTCAGGCTCCTCCCCGGAAGTGTGGGGCGTCAGACTCCTCCCCAGAGTCTTCCTGCCCTGTGTGTCAATAGAGACATGATTTCAGTTGTTTTCATTTTGAAGACATGCCACAAAGATTAATTACACATTTTCTCCTACACCTGGGATTATTGATAAATGAAATGTTTCAAGACTCTTACACTTGTCCCCAGGAATGCCACTAGCACTGATCTATGAAGAGCCAATTTATTAAATGACCACAAGTTGTGCAGGGACGCCAAAGAGGCCCGTGAATTTGCATCTCTAGCCCAGACTCTGGAGGGGACTCTCTCCTCAGTAGCCAAGAAGATGAATGAGTCGGAGTTGGACAGATCCACATAGCAGGGTTCATTACACAATGAGAGGATATTCTCAGACACATGATGAAGATATATTCGGCTGCATGTCAGGGAGATCATGTTATTGCCTCTAATCTATCATCGTGTTAATGTTATTTCTATGGAAACATTAAAAGAAATTAAACTACTGAAACCTGAAAGCATATTTGACAGTTAGAGTCACAAAAGAAAAATATCAACGTTTTGCTGAAGTATGTGCCCTGCTTGATGGAGTCGTGTTAATTAGGGGTAGGAGTGGATCATCCACAACACCAAGATGGAAAAGCGAAGCCTTGCTCGAGGAGGGCGTGCTCCCAATTGGTGACTGGGAGGCAGTACTCACTGGCATGTACCTAGATTTAAATGCTTATCAAGGAGAAATTGTCCTTTGGGGTTTTCTTGTTCCATAAAGGCAGGGCAAGTTAGTTCAACTTGAAAAGAATCTCCCTTATCTCCACACACTTGTTAACAGCACTCCCATTGGCAGTTTCTCCTTAAGCAGGTTCTAATGACCTGAAACGTCTCCACTAGCTAGGGGTTACTTTTGGGGAGCCTGGCTCTATTCAGAGGTGCAAAGCGTAGTGTGTTTCAGTGTGGGGGGTCTAATACACAGATGTTTTGAGAGGGTGAGAAGGGGAATAATGACTCTTTAATTCAACAAAGATTTACCTCTTCTGAATTTAGACTCACTTAATGTGGATGATAAGGGCAGTGAGCAGAGAGGGAACTTTCTGGTTCTTTTAATGCTTTGTGCCATACAGCAATGCAAGGGTTATTTCTGGCTATATGCTCAAGAGACTGGGTCGAAGTGAGATAGTACAGCAGGTAGAGTGTTTGCCTTGCACGTGGCCTGAATGTAGAACCAAAAGTAACCCCTGAGCATCGCCGGATGTGACCCAAAAAAGCCAAAAAAAAATGGTGCTGGGGATCAAGTCTGGTTAACTGCATGGAAAGAGAGTACCTGACCCCACAACTGTCTCCCCAACCTCATTTCACACTTTCATTATACCCAAATTGTATAGTAAGGATCTGCCATCATGAGAAAGGAAAGAGAGAACCAAACTAACTTTTATTAATTCATTTGTGTGTAGATGCTACACTGTTTAGGAATGCCTTTTCTTTTCTTCAGTTACTATGTTATAAAGTGGGGTACTTCAATTCTTCTTCACCTTATGACTGTAATAAGCTGTGCTCTTTGGGTATTGATAGAAGAGTAGAGACACGCAGATGAAAAATGTTGAGAATTCTAAGTGACAGAACTAATATCATTTCTGTCTCTGGAGGTGAGGTATTCTGAGTTTTCTAATACAAGGAAGGAGGCCTGACAAGGTCTTCCAAAGTTGTTAGATATCAAATATGAATTCAGCTTATAGCAGAAGTTCAAAGCCAATTGGGTTAATTATGTGGAGACTGAATCCCTGTGGACCATCAATGAAACAAAACAGTCATTCACAGCAACGTCCTGTGGAAGTTTCAAGACGAGGGGCAGTTCTCAGGAAGACTCCCCTGGGGAACAAGACGTCAGCTGTCTCACAGATCGGAGGCTCTGAGTGTTCCTGAGCAAGTCTCCATGCAGAGATGCGCTATCAGTATCTTGGGAGATACATTTTGAATCTGGGAATAGTGCTACATGTTGCTGTTGTCACTGTTCTGCTAATAATTGTCTGGAAGGCCGAAAGGATTCAAGGATAAGATATTATTGCAAATATCAAATGGATTTGGAAATTGGTTTGGAGACACATACATGCAGTCTAATTTATTTGGGTAGGGAGGGGTGTAGAACTAAACAACCAAAAAAAATTCCTTCCAAAGTATGAATTCTTGGATCACCATTTATATTGTTAGCCCAAAAGTAACAAGTAATTGCCATTTTCCTCCACGTGCTCCATGTTAAAAGGCCCATTTTGGGTGAGTCTTTGACTTAAGCTCCAGGAAGAGAGGAGATGCTTTGTTACCTCTTGAATTCTTGAGCTTTACAATAGTTTCACTTAAAAAAGAATCATTTTGGGGCTAGAAAGATAGTACAGGGGTTAAGGTGCATGTCTTGCATGCAGCCAACCGCAGTTTGATCCATGGTACTGCATGATCCCAGAAGTATCAGCAGATTTGGCCTTGAGATCTCCCACACCACAGGGAAAGCCTGGTGTGTGGATAATCCCCCAGCACACCGGGACCCAGGAAGCACTCACCCATCACTACTCACCCAGGTAGGCCACTCCTTAGCAGGCTTGAAGGGAAAGGCAAACCTTAGCAGGCATGTCTAATGAACTGTGGATGAGAGACACTTTCTTCCTCTCTGACTTTGATTTCAAAGGTGAGGGCCTGAGAGACAGCGCAGGAGTTAAGATACTTGCCCTATGCATGATTAACCCCAATCCCAATCCCTGGCACCACATATGGTCCATGGTCCAACTACCAGAAAATAGCCCCTGAGCACTATAGGGTGTAGCCCCAAAACCAAAAAAAAAAAAAAAAAAAAAAAAAAAATGAGTAGTCTTAGATGATCTTTAAGGATGCACAAATTTCAAATTTCTATGGCAAACTTTTCACTCATTTTGATCACTGTGCAGAACTGAAAGTCACACAATGTGAAAATGGCAACTCTGTGCGCCCCGCAGATGAACACACAAAAGTCACAGCCTCTGCCATTGACTGCTCATGGGAGTCCTTGGGGTGAAGAGCACTGTCGGTTTCATGGGTCACAGACTTATCTTCACTTCTGAAGTTGTCTAAAAATTGACAGTACTTTCTACTGAAAACAGGAGCCCAGAAGATGGGCTCAGTGCCCAGGGATGCCCCACTCAGTCCTGTGGGCCCATCTACTTGCGATGCTTTACAGCTTCCCTGGCCAAGAGATATGCAGTGTCCAGCCAGTCCAGCCCCACGCTCCACCTTCTAGAGGAAGATGCCTCCCGTGTCCCAAGGAAGATCTGTGCATTCAGCAGGCAGAGGACCTGGGACTTGATGCCCTGAACTACATGACGCCCACAGGCACTTTTTGAGAGCAACCGCTGAGCATCCCCGGTATGAGGCAAAGAAATAGCCATTGAGTACTGGCCGGCAGGAACTAGTGCTCAGCCATGCACATGGAATTGTGACATTCTGGAGAGGGATGTTGGAGAACGTGCACGGGACACTGCTTACTTGTAGGCTTTCTTAAGAAAGCACTTTACAGGGAGCCAGTTACTGTCTTCCTCTAGTGCATGTCCCTGGCATGCCCACTGCCTCCCCTGCATGTCCTTCTTGGGGCCCCACCCTGGACTTCCAGCTCAGGAGGTGTAGGCTGTCGGATCTCAGTGCTGGCCTCTGGCGCTGGATTTAGGCTGCCTCCCTGGGAGGGACTGGTCTGTACCCCTTCGAGCGCAGCAGGAAGCTGGGGAGAAAGACAAGATCCTCTGTCTGGCCCATGGAGCTCTCTAGACTGGCCTTTCATACAGCGAATTCCTAAGGGCTGACCGCATCCCTTGACGGCCACAGCAGAGGGCCGTAGGCACCACTCTTGCTCTTGCACAGAGGGACACTGATAAAAATTCTGAGACACTCTGGGCATGCTCAGATGGGGGTGGGGCTGCCCAGAAACTTCTTTTTCATGTCCCGAGGAAGAAGGTCATATGTTTCCATTTAGCTGATACATTCCAATAAAATGATTTTCAAAGAGACAGGACAAATAATGGTCGCTTTACATATGTTGGCTGTGGCTGTCTCATGCAGCTCATTTTCTGCTCGCCCTCTATCTGTTATTCCACAAGCTGGTTATAATTCATGCAAGGCCCCCTTTTATTTAATTTTGCCTAATAAACTAATGAAATGGCCCAATGAAGTCTTTATGGTCGATATAATTTGGTGAGTGCCCAAGCCTTCATTTCCTCCAGGATATTAAAGATTGGTCACTGCTCCCACAGTTTTACCCTCTCCCAAGCTCAAGGGAAGGAATACACCATCCAGCGTGCAGAGCATTGCTCCATTTCCAGTGACAATGGCACAGTGGTGCCAGGTTTTGATGGGAAGAAATCAGCTTTCATGGATGTTTCTGGTGGCCGATGATAAAGGTCAGCTCATGATAGTGTTCATGCAGCTGTTGCCTCTTGTCTCCTTGAAGCTCCTTAAAGCTGGCCAGAGAAAACAGGAGCCTGGGAAAATAATTGGGGAGCCTGGAGCACCACAGACGCCTAGCTGCAGGGTTGTGAGAGCTCGTATCTTCGGGGCATTGCTTCATGAGAAAGAGCCAGCGAGCATATCCCGGCCCATTCTGCAAATCTCTCCGGTGACGTTCTGATCCTCTGCTTCCTGTCCCTTCACTCACTGTCTCCCCAGGCAGAAACCTAGATTCTTGTAAACAAATAGTTTGGGTACAAATGCAGGAAGCTGTGGATTGAAGACCTGGGGTGGCTTCTGGCCACATCAGAGGGTGTTGGAGTGGTGGTGGGATGCAGTTACACAGAGTTCTCACACATCTGCAGACTCATGGGCTTGTAGAGACACAGAGAGTGCAGCCCAGCGAGTCACACTCAAAGACTACAGACAGTATGGAGACACTCTGGAGGCCCTGCTCGGGCCAGTGAGCTCAAGTCCAGCTGCCCCTAAGGTGGTGGCCATGCTTCATCCTCAGTTAAGCAAGGAGCAAGCCGCCTCAGGGGTCAGGGCTGATGTCCTGCTGACTCTGACCCGGTTTGGGGTTGCATTCCCCAGAGGGGGTCTTTATTGGCTTCCTCCCCATCAAAGAGAGGCTATGGAAAGAGGACTGTGGACAGGGCACCAGGTTTGCACACATTTAAACTATTACTCCTGGGTTTCCTGTTTGAGGCTCACCACAATGAATGCTCGCTCAGTTCATGGGGTGAAAGGATCACGTAGAAAGAGGCAGTGTTCATGTTTGTTCTGTCACAGGGCCTTCATGCCTGCCTTTACGACTGCCTACACGTGCCCACCTGCTCTGAGACTCCAGTACCAGGTCAAGGCTCTTGCTTCTTGGCAGCCTTGAGAGGTGTGTTTAAGTGTGAGTTCAGGAAATGTTCCCATGCAGAACCACTCTTTCAGAGAACACTCTGAGCAATGGGGCAGGAGCCAAGTCCAGACCACAGTGTACGCGGCAGGCTGACCAGGTCCCTCCCCACACTGCCTTCCACAGTCCATCAGACTTCACAGTCCATCAGACTTCGGCAGACAGCCAAAGATTTACAGTCTGGGCGTCTCAGAGAGGTTCTGTGACCTCTGCTAGCTAGATCCAACACTCGACAGGTCTCCCCAAGGCCCCTATTTTCTCCCTCTGAAAGGGGAGCTGGGGTCACTTTCTGTCTCATGTCCCTTCCCGCCATGCTGTGCATATCTGCCATTACGTGACCTAGTCAGACCTGTCACTTGTGTTTATTCCATTATGTGACCTAGATACAGTGGTTACTTTTGGTCTTATGTCTGTTTTAGTCACGCTGTTGCCTTTTTCCATTATGTGACCTGGTGGCAGTTTCTTTCAATCTCATTCCTATTGTGCAGTGGTCAGTGGAGTGAGGCAGGTGCCTCTGGAGGGCATTCAGTGCTCTGTCCACACACATGGACTAGCCTTCCCCTGACTCCACACCCCTGTGGCTCCCTAGGCCCACCCTGGTCTACTGAGGATGGGGATGGTGGACTCAACCCTATTGCAAGCACATGATAGGCTGGAGAGAAAGTACTGTGGCACTTACTTGCACACTGATGGCCCCAGTTTAATCCCCAGCACCATATAGCATCTCCAGAGCCCTTCTAGGAGTGATCCCTGAGCACAGAGCTGGAGGTAAGCACTGAGAACAGTTAGGTGTGGACCCCAAATCCCCAAAATGAAATGAATAAATAAAGGACACAACCATGTGTATTGAAGCAACAAGCAGGGCAGTCATGGTGAGTAGAGAGTGCTACAGGGTCAGCTTATTTTAGAAGCTTCACCTTTCCAGTGTCTTCCCAGCTGTGCTTTATCCAGAAACCACGGGAACTTTTAATGCCTTTGGTGCTACTCTATGTAAAGATGGAAGTTATCTCAATAATGGATCTGGTATATCTGACAAGCTCAGATCACAGTGTCCAAAGAGTAATCAAATTTCTCTTTCCAGATCAACATGGGCAGCAAAAGGATCCCATTAACTCAGGCTGGAACATCTGTTTCTAATTAGACACCAGTGAGAGGGCAAGGCACAGAGATGGAGGAGTTATGAGTGCCATCCTTCACTGATCCCTAGGTAAATTGCTCTCACTACATACCACAACAGAGTGAGATTATATATTTAAAGGAGTCAGAAGAACATAGTCTTGGACTTTTACTTTACTGTCATGTCACCTAGCTATGATCTGAGTTAACTGATCAACAGGGTGAATCTCAAATGGAGAAAGCATGGTACGATAGACATGGGGCAGAGCTGCTCAGATGGAGAAAGCATGGTGCAATAGACATGGGGCAGAGCTGCTACTTGCTCTCCCTGTGCCCAGCTGCTCACAAGGCGCCCAGGAGGGATGGCGGGTTCTAGCCCTGGCCTGCCACCCTAGCAGAGCCCTGCAACAAGCCAGATGACCCCCCACTCCATGAGGGCCTCCATTTTCCACATCCGGACTTCTCTTTTCGTCAGAACTCCACCCAGCAGACCAGCCTATCATAGCCCGGCTCATCTAGATCCACCCTGCTGCAGTCTTTTTTAATCCTGCCCAGGTATGCTGATCCAGAGACAGACATGGGGCAGAGCTGCTACTTGCTCTCCCTGTGCCCAGCTGCTCACAAGGCACCCAGGAGGGATGGTGGGTTTTAGCCCTGGCCTGCCACCCTAGCAGAGCCCTGCAACAAGCCAGACGACCCCCCCACTCCATGAGGGCCTCCATTTTCCACATCCGGACTTCTCTCTCGTCAGAACTCCACCCAGCAGACCAGCCTATCATAGCCCGGCTCATCGAGATCCACCCTGCTGCAGTCTTTTTTTAATCTGGCCCAGGTATGCTGATCCAGAGACAGACATGGGGCAGAGCTGCTACTTGCTCTCCCTGTGCCCAGCTGCTCACAAGGCTCCCAGGAGGGATGGCGGGTTCTAGCCATGGCCTGCCACCCTAGCAGAGCCCTGCAACAAGCCAGATGACCCCCCCACTCCATGAGGGCCTCCATTTTCCACATCCGGACTTCTCTCTCCGTCAGAACTCCACCCAGCAGACAAGCCTATCATAGCCCGGCTCGCACGGCCACAAGCGGCAGCGTGGTTCATCAATAAATGCTGGACTTAGAGATGACTACAAGAGTATGCTACCTGCACGGCAGAGCCTGGCAAGCTACCCGTGTTGTATTTGATATGCCAAATACCAGTAACAATTATAGACCTCATTCTGAAATGGATTGAGGCTCTTTATGTTCCTGGAGCAAGCAGATGCCCTTGGGCTCTACTAGCATGAGACAGGACATATGGAGATGTTACTGGGGCCCGCTCGAGCAAATCGATGATGAACTGGAAGATAGTGATAGTGATAGTTGTTTTGTTTATTTGTTTGTGTGGTGGGGTAGCTGGTTGGCCACATCACACTGTGCTCAGGGCTCACCCTTGGCTCTGTGCTCAGGGATCCTTTCTGGTGGGTGCTGTGTGTTATGTGCAGTGCTGGGCATGGAACCAGGCCAGCGGCATGCAAGACATGCACCTTTCCTTCTGAGCTCTCTCCCTCTAGCCCCTTGCATTGAATTCTTTTATTTCCTTATTATTAAATAACAGGTTTCTCCCAAGATAGATATATTTCTCAATATATTCATTAAATAAGCCATCTATTACCTTTTCAGGATTAAACTATCATATTAGGTTAATTCCCTTTACATTAAATTCAATTGATATGATTGCCAAGTCTTAGTGGTGCTAACACTTATTTAGTCCACTTATTTAATTGTTACAGTTTCTTAATCTTATCATGATATGTTTTGTTATTTTCTAGATGAACCTTAGACATATCTTGAAATACACAAAAAAATATTCCCATTGAGATTTTTTTTCTCTGAAGAACATGAATAACCCCCAAATTAACTAACAGTATTTAAAGTAATGAAGTATTTAATTTAACCTACCCGCACAGCAGAGCCTGGCAAGCTACCCGTGTCGTATTTGATATGCCAAATACCAGTAACAATTATAGACCTCATTTTCATGACCTGATGGAATGGTTTGAGGCTCTTTATGTTCCTGGAGCAAGCAGGTGCCCTTGGGCTCTACTTGCATGAGACAGGACATATGGAGATGTTACTGATGCCCGCTCGAGCAAATCGATGATGAACGGGAAGACAGTGATACAGTGATACAGTGATGGTACGATTAGTATGGTGAAATGTCTTTGCTGCTGAAATGAAAGAGAGCATGTCATGCTAAGTGACAAGCCTGATGATAATAATGATCCTTATACCCACAAACATAACTACACTGCTTTCATCCTTAGGAGTGTTGGAATCAGCTTCTCTACCTATTTGCATACAAGAGACCAACATAGTGGCCTAATCTCTGGATAAGTTTGTATGCTATTACAACATTTTCCCCATAGCCATCTTTAAATTCTATCAGGATTGTTGCAGCCATGAGCTTACTCCATTTCACCCAGCCTGCTGTCTGAGGAAAAGCAGGAATGCTGTGAGTGGACACTTCTCCAGCCTGACCCATAGCAACTGTACGTGTGGTTACTCAGATACAACAGACTGTCTCTTGTGTCTGCCGATGTGGGTGATCATCAGCATTTCACAAGAAATCAGCACGTTGGTTGTGTTAGGCAGTTTGGTCTCTGATATTGCAACTGGTCAGGGTTTTTCTTTTTTTCTTTTTTTATTGTATTTTGAGAGATTGATGGGAAGCCTTCTTTCTTCAAGAAAACAATTCTGGTACCAAAACAAATTTTATTTTCAAACAAAACAGGGTGGGGAAATCTAAGTTTGGTAGTCTTGTGAAATCCTGAGGGCCTCTGTGGTTACCCTTGGAAGTTCCATATGAGACTTTAGAAAGAAATGGAACAGCTTTCACGATCCTGCATGAGGAAAATAGATGCGCTATTTGGAAGCCTCTTGGGAGAAAAAGGAGGACTTTTTTCCAACTTTATTAAAAGATGTGGTGGTGCAGATGTGAAAACAATTATGTGACCTCTACAAAGAGACAGAAAATCATGTGTTTTGTGACAAGGAGAAGGGGGGATTAGACCTCATTATCATCTCCTCATTTTAGGTGGAGAACTTTTGAGGACATCTACACTGTTCTTTCCCTAATTAGTAAGTAATGTTGTTCATCTGGTGGAAGAAATCATTCCCTTACAAGAAACTAGACTTCCTTCAGGCCAGATGATGTAGGAGATCCTTGGAGGTGTCTGTGTAATTGATTCTCAGACTATCTGTCCTCACCTCTCAGCATTTTGTATGAGATCAGTTGAAGACCCAGATGGTCTCCCCAATGGCTTCTACAAACAAGGTGGAATTGAGCTCCACATGTCAGATCAGGAGGGACTTCTGGCCAGGCTTGGAGGAACAAGCTGTTGCCTCTCTCCCTTAGTGCCAAAAGGTGGAAGTCTCCTTCCTTCAAACTTACAGCCTGTTGTTTGGGACACTGCAGCCTTGGCCAACAGGATGGAGCAGCCAAGAAAGTAGTCCGTGAATGAAGGTGCCTGGTAATCGCCTTTAGGCACAATGTGGTCTGCCTCTGTCTGCATAGGCTGGCTGTCCTTTCTCTTCCTCTAGTGCCTCAGTCACTTGGAGAATTCCCCTAACTTCCCTGGGTCTGTCTCAACTAAAGAAGGTGACAGGAAATGACTCATCCACAAAGCATTGGAAACTGTCACACTTGAACAGAATTTCTTATTTCACATGCCCGTGCTCCGGATTGTGGTCATTCTGATAGAAGTGCCTGGGACCTCTTTGTTCACATTTGCATTTCCCTGATGATAAGAGCATTGGCTGAGGTATCTTCTGCGAAGCTTTTGCTGAGGCATCTGCTCTTGGTCCTGAGTCATGTTTCACTAAGGAGTGAGTGTTCTTACTGGATTTTATCTGAAAGCCAACACTTGGCCTATGCACAGAGCCTTTCGTGGGCTTCTAAAACTTGCAACTTAGCAAACTTTTAAAAAGTGATCTTTTGTTTGAAATTTCTCTTTCATTTGAGACACCATGATTTTTTATATTGTTCATGATATTGTCATGGATGCAATGTTTAAATGACACCCTGACACTCTCCCCACCCTACTGTCCATTTCCTTCCCCCAGTGACTCAGGGTCCCTCTACCTCACTCACCCTTGGTAAATTCCTTTCTGGAGACTAGTTCTCAAGTTCTAATGTCTTTGGCAATTTGATAGCCCCTTAGTGATCATTCTGTCTGTCCTTCTTCCTCTGATTGACTTTACTCAGCACACTATCACTATCACTATCTTCCCGTTAATCATCTATTTGCTAGAGCGGGCACCAGTAATATCTCCAAATGCCCTGTCTCATGCTAGTAGAACCCAAAGGCATCTGCTTGCTCCAGGAACATAAAGAACCTCAAACCACTATATTAGGTCACGGGAATGACCTAATATAAATGTTACTGGTATTTGGCATATCAAATACTACACGAGCAGCTTGCGAGGCTTGCTGTGTGGGTGGCATACAGTTGTAGTCACCTCTAAATCAAGCATTTATACCTCCACTTACACGCTGCTTCCCTGCATCCACATAGAGGCCAATTGCATGAGTTCATCTTTTATTATAGCTAAATAGTATTCCATTGCGTGAATATATACCACAACTTCTCAAAGAACTCTGGTTGTTTCTAGATCTTGGTTATTATGAATTATGCTGCAAGGAACACTTGGGGCCAAGAAGTGGAGTTTCTCAGTGTTTGGAGATATAGCCATATTATTTTCCAAAGAGCTTGGACCAGTCAATATTCTTACCAACAGTAGATGAGGGTTTCTTTTTCCTCACAGTCATACTATTGCTTGTTTTTTGCTCTTTTTCACATGTGCCAGTTTGCTGTTTTTTAAAAAAATATTTTATTATATGACCATGAGATATACCATTACAAAGATGTTCATGTTTGGGTTTCCATCAGACAGTGTTCCAGCATGCATCCCTCCATCAGTGCCCATTTCCCACCATCAATAACCCCAATTCCTCCCCCCTCCCCTAGCCCGCCTCTATGACAGGTTCTTTATCTCTTCTCTCTCTCTCTCTCTTCTCTTACACATTGTGCACTGCAATATATACGTTTAGAGGTTATCCAGTGTATCTTTTTGCCTATATTCAATACTCAGTTCTAGGTTGATTTTTATCATTTTTGATGATATTGGCACACGGTTCCCTTCTCTGTCTTACCTAGCTCCGAGGGACAGCTTTGCTGTTTTGATTTTCAGTGTTACCTTTAAGTGATGAAGAGCACATTTTTTTTCACATACATTCATATTGGCCTTATGTGCATTTTTAAGTGTCTATTTATCTCTTCTCCTAATTTATTTGATGAGATTGTCTTTTTTATTTTTCAAGTACTTTATTTGATATGCCAAAAACCAGTAACAATTATGGACCTCAATTCCATGACCTGAAGAATGTTTTGAGACTCTTCCTATCCTGGATCAAGCAAATGCTGTTTGGCTACACTTTCTTGCGACAGGATGTATGGAGATGTTACTGGTGCCTGCTTGAGCAAATTGATGAACAACGGGAAGACAGTGGTACCATATATTTTAAATCTGGACATTATTTCTTTTGCTGTGCTTCTTAATTTGATGTAGACCCATTTATTTATTTTTTGCTTCCATTTTGTTCGACAATGACATTGAGTCATTGAAGATGCTCAACATACATCTCGGAAAGTTCCATGGCAAGAATTTCACTGATACAACCAAGAACTTGTGTTGTCTGAGAGCCTAAAGAGGGTAGAGGGTGTCTATCCCTGTGACTTTCACCCATTGAGGCAAATAGAGTAAGGAAAGGACAGGATTAGAAATGAGAAGCTAGATAAAATGTTTATATTCATGTTCAAATTTAATGTAACCTGACATTCCCAGAGAGGATTAGAACCTCTGATTTCAGTCCAGTCTCTCTATCTGTGTAAGAGATAGAGAAAGAAGGAAACACATGGAGAAAGAAGGAAACCTCACCAAGATGAGAAAAGCCTACAAAAGAACGGTTACAGTCTTTGGATGCCAAGATATTCCAAGTCAGGCTTCAGAACCATAGCACCATGGAACTTGCAATGACACCAGCCAACACAGAGGCACATTCCTGGCTGCATCACATTCAAAACTAATTCTTCCTACCATGTTGTGAATGAGCAATCAGCAATGTGACTGAGATAGAGCTACCTTGCATGTTGTTAGGAAGAAAGGAAGAAGTTTTCTTTATCCTCCAGAAAGGGTAGAAGCCCTTCTCTGTCATCAGTTCCCAGGCAGATCAATGAACCACTTACTTGTGCAAAATCTTCTATATCATCCATCTGGCCTTTGTCTGAACAACCAGTGGTCTGAGCACTATGAGAAGATGCCACATCCTGGATCTCTCCCTACTGCACTTTTGGGAGAGACAGGCCCCTGAACTGGGCCTGCAAGAAGGGCTGAGAAAATAGTCATGTCAGTCGAGAGCTGATAGGTTGTCACACACAAGCCAAGGGACATCTAATGGCCTCTGATGCTATCAGTGCCCTTCTGATTGGGCTACTGGGTTCATGTTCTGCCTCACTGGCCTGTCCTGTCTCCAACTGGAGGAGTAGGGACAGGTTCTAGCCAAGGCTCAGTGCTGACTCTACTGAATAGAGTCCACAGGTCTCTACTTTACTTCCACAGGTCCTTTAGCACAACGCTCTGCTCTTCAACCTTTTTAGACCTGCAGACCAGCACCTGTCCCACATATTGATCCAAACACCAGCAGGTATAACCAAGGTGGTAGACCAGTTGTTCTTAACCTTTGTACACCTATCCACAGGTACTAGTCCATGGAACATTGGTTGAAGACCACTGCTTTAGAATCACTTTGTGTCTGCTATGCCTGGGTGTAGTAAGCTGAGTACCGGTGATTATTTACATAGCAGTGAACTTTTGCCTTGAAGATGCCATGGTAACAAACTCTTCAGAATCCCACTTCTTTGTAAATGGTCCTGAATCTTAGATATATCTGGAAAACTGTTTTCTGGGACAAGGAGCTCTTGTTCTTTTGTCTTCCCCAGTACCATATTTTATTCAGGCAGCATGTGTGCAGAGTAAGATCTTCTCTCTTTCATTTCTGTTCCTCTCCTCCAGACACAATTACTGTTATTGATTTGACACTGATATGTCTAATCTTTCAATGTGGCTGTCTCCAAGAAGATAAAATAATTTTTCCAATCAATTTTTTTTCTTTTAATCTGAGATCTGTTGAGGACATTTAACTGAAAACCTGCTTGAGCCACTTGAGATTTTCAAACACAGAACTTGTACTCAGAGAAAACTAGAAATTTCCCTGTTTCTTTCAGTTCACCCACCAAAGAAAGTCAAGAATGAATGAAAAGGCAAGTTCAGGCTGGTTATTAAGCTGGAGCAATTTACATTTTTAATAACTTTGAGGGGTTAGACAGTGTCATATTTTAACTGTGGGTCTGGCAAATTCTCTGTCTCTGCTCCTTTCTCTATTTGCATAAGCAATTGACAGCTCATTAAGAGCTCATTAGGAAACAGGGAGGACTGTGATCAGGGGAGAGGGAAAATAGAGCAGTGCAAGGGAAATAATCACTTGTGAGTGTCCTGAAAATGGCATGGCATGAAATGCATCTGAGGTGGCTGCTGATGAGAGCAGACAGTTAGCTACGCACAACTAGCAACTCTCAGAGTGGCGGTGCTGGCATTCATTTGTTCGCAGTCAGTTTGCCTTAGCAAGAGCATAAGATGAGGGGGATAAAATTCATAACAATAATGAATTTTTCATTATTTCATCGACGAAAAAACCTAGGAAGATCTATGCCCTCAAACTCAGTTTTTATATTTATCTATTATCTACCCATCATCCTTTTAACTATCCATTCAGCATCGGTCCATCTGTCCATCCATTCATGCACTCATCTGCCTATCTACTTATCCACTTCACTCTGCCTGCTCATCACTCACCCATGCTTTTCGCTGTCCTTCATTCTTCCACCCACCAATATACCCACTCACCCGTCTTCATCCATGCACTCATTCTTTCTGCTCTCATTATCTTTTTCTTATTTGTTTTTATTTGGGGTCACACCTATTTGTGCTCAGGACTTACTCCTGGCTCTGAGGTCAGGGATCACTCTCGGCAGGCTTGGGAGACCATATGAGGTGCCAGGGATCAAACTCAGGTCAGCCACATGCAAAGCAACTGGCCTACACCCTATATTATCTTTCCATCCTCTGTCTTCATTATGTATGTATGTATGTATGTATGTATGTATGTATGTATGTATGGATGGATGGATGTATGGATGTACTACTCAAATTTCTTCAGAATTGTCTACAGGAATGTCAAAGAATGTCAAAGAAAACGGAAGATGCTTCTTCTTGGCAAATTACATTTAGAATATAAATTACTTATTTTTCACTTGTGAATACTCTCTGTGTCCAAATAGACACATTGGTTCCTCTGAGTCAGGTTTCCTGGTCCTCTGACTGGGAATTGCACCTTGTCACAAAGTGGAGGATTGGAACCCGCACCCCATCATGAGGTGGAGGGAACCCTCATGCTTGAATCCCAGTTTGATTCCATTCCAGGGTGTACTTGGCCAGATGTTGTCATTTCAAATTCAGACTTGTTCTTTCCCAGAGATGCCAGGTAAAGGGGCAGCTCCAGGAAGTCCCTGGGACCTTTATGGGGTTTGTGTGTGTGTATATGTCTGTATCCACATTTCTGTAGAGAAAGAGAGATAGAGCAAGAGAGAGAGAGAAAGAGAGAGAGAGAGAGCAAGAGAGAGGGGGGGCACTTTGAGACGGCCAGCCCTCTTCTCTATTTGGGCTGCTTTATTGCCTTTTGGAAGGAAAAAAGGAGCGGAGAGTCTCACAGTCTGTATTTGGGTCATCTGTATGTTCTTTATTGGGGTTTGTTTGAATGCCCAATTTGATCTCAGTGGCACATCCTTTGTAACATGAAATCAAACACAGTGCTCGGGAGAGTAACCACACACAGCTTCTCTTTTCAGGCCCTGCTTAAGCCTCTTCTTTGCTGCTCCCTGGGGGTCCTCCCCACCTCCTCTCTTTTCTTTTCCTGCTACAAGCAGCCTTTGTTTGTCCCCTTGGTGAGACCACAGTATTACTCTGACCCCAGCCCATCAATCTGCCTCAATTGGATAATGATCCATAATCACTTTCTTTCAGGGGAGTCCATAAATTTGCCAAGGCCCCTTTCTTTTCTGAAGGGCTCCTTATGTTCGGCCCCATTTGCGCCTGCGCCCTCCTTACAGGGCTAATAACCGTGCACATGGCTCAGCACTGGGCGGGCCCTGGTGATCTTCCACGCTCCAGCCTCTGCAAGGACACTGGGCTGACAGGCAGGGGGACACGGCGGGGGGCTGCCGGGCAGGGCCACATCACAGGCGGCCGCTTTTCTCATTAAGAAGGACCCACACGGGGTCACTTCATGCCAGCTTTGTGATCAATGAGCTAAACATTCAGCAGGAAGAGGCTTCTCAGAGAAAGGGAGCGTGGAGGCCAAGGAGGGGAGAGATGAGAAGTTTCCAGGTCTCAGGGACAGAGCCAGGCTCTGGCTGTCAGTGAAGCTAAATCTCCTGTGCAGGGGACACTGTCAGGACACACTGAGATCAGCCAGTCACTCTGTGGTATTCTGAGACCTTGGCTGACAATTCTGTGCATGGAAGTGCCTGAGCAGAGCCAAGGAAATAGATACACCATGTAGAGCTGCCCCCCAAGACTGCACCCCAGTGCCTAGGGGTCAGTGAGGGTCCTTGGCTCTGAGCACAGAGAGAAAGCGGCTTCCTGCCATGTTCAGGGACCCTGGGACACACACATTTGCATTCAAGTATGCACCGAGGGCCCAGAAGCCATGAGGAAGGGGAATGGTGTTACTGGCTTGGTGCATATGGTCAAGGCAGCAGCAAAGCCCACAGTAGGTATCTTCTGCATCCAGGATCTCTCGTGTCACTGACTTCTGCTAGGTGTGTCTGGGGCCCCAGGGCACCTTCCCTCCAGGATATTCCTGTGGGTGGGTCCAGTGTTCCCAGAACGAAAGGAGTCCACAAAGCAAGACCCCCTGCTCCTGTCAGGTTGCTGGGTGTCCGTGGGCCTCCTCTTAGGCAGAAGGTCCCACTGCGTGAGGTGTAAGGATGGTTGCCAAGCAGGGGGACCTGGGGCGGGAGTCTCCCTGCAGCTTGGACAGAAGCAATGTTCACCTCCAGATAGCAAGTCCTTTGGGTTGTTCCTTGGCACTCGGGCAACAGCCTGCGTGTGGCTGTGGAATCACTGCATTACCAGGATTGGGCCCTCAGTGACCTGTTAGTGCCCAGCAAGGGATGGGCAGAGCTGCTCTCAGATGACAGGCTTCTGCTCCTGCCCCCCCCCTCCCAGGTGGCACCCCTCCCACCTTTGCGAACTTCAGAGCTAAGGCCCTCTGGGTTGTGAGCACACAAAAGACATAGGCCAAAGTCAGTCTCTGGAGGAAAATGAGAACTGTCCAGTCTAGCACTGTTGCCTGGTAGCTGCTGTCAGTTATGAGCTCGGGCTGTGGAGTCAGTTCAGAGAGGGGCACACAGACAGGATGACCCTTTCCAGCTGTGAAAATATGCCATGGAAACCATAAGATCAAAGTGCTTTCTACTACTGAGGATAAGAGAGAGAAGCCCTGGGATTTTAGGGAAGTCGTGGCAGGTTCTAGAACCCAGGGCACCATGTTCGGCAATTTGGTCATCCCATCATCCACCTCATCCTTTCTGTCCTGGCTTCTGACCTTGCCAGGTTCTCTTGACCTGGGCAAAGGCTGACAGGGAAGTTCATGAAATGCTCCTCCTTTGGCTGTTTCCCTGAGGTTAGACTGGTATCAGGGTTTGGGGAGCACAACTCACAGGCACAGAAGTGTCTCTCACTAGAATTGGGGTGCAAACAAGGTACTCCAATGTCCCCTCCAGCCACGATGTGACTCTATTCCACTCTTTAGCCTCACCAGCGATTCTCAACACACTTATCTGTCATGAGGTGGTGTGTGCTGACCATTTTAGTAAATCCCCAGGTAGGCCATTTTACAATAGATAAATGATGGCAATTTCTGTTTCTCTCCATGTTTCATGTTCTCTGTGGTCCATGGTGCCTGTAGGAACCCATTAACTAGGTACCACATTGGGTGGGGGTTCCTGTTCTTTAAAGCACAATCAGTTCCTTTGACCCTACCCATGGGGGAAGATGTTGCTTCTTTAGAGCTGTTGTGTGGAGACTTTATGAGATCAGGATATGTCTGCCCTTTCCAACTTCAATGAAAGCTTTAATTGGCAATCCGTGCTGAGTATAATTGCTGGTGAGGATATTTCCTCTAAGCCCAATAAAAAGGTGACTTAGGCGGGTGAGGAGCGCGGTGCTAGGTCCTCTGCGTCCTCGCATGCAGCCTCCGCCTCAGCCTATTCAGTGGGTAGGAGGGTTTTTGCCATTTTATAAATATTGTTTTTGTCTCAATGATCCTCTGAGCCATCAAAGGATGGGTGGCACCTTTATGTGTGGCACCTTTCATAGGGTAAGGGGGGCAGCCTCACCGCCACTTTCCTTAAGTTCAGGTATTCCTTTGTGAGGGTAATGAAGCCACATCAGGACAGCCTAGTGTGAGGATTTTCGGTGAGGGAGTGGCTCTGGTCTACTTCTGTGGAGACCTTTATTTTTCTTCTTTTGTGTAGAATTGAACCTATGTGTGATTCTATTTCTATGAGAGCAAATTTTGTTAGACTGTTTTTTCCAGGAAATAACATTTTATCTAGGCTTTCAGACTCATTTAAATCCAGTTATATAGAGTTGGTTAGGACTTTGTTCAAAAAATTTTTTGTTTCTGTCTGGGGGTTGCTGGGGACAAGCCATACTCGGTGGTGCTCAGACCTTATTCCTGACTCTAAGCTCAGGAGTTATCCCTGGGGGTGCTCAGGGAGACAATACATGGTGCCAGGGATCAAACTGGGTTTTTTTCTTATTTCCAGCAGGGATTTGACTTACTAATTTCAATCACTGTATCACTGTCTTCCCGTAGATCATCAATTTGCTAGAGCAGGCACCAGTAACATTTCAATACATCCTCTCACATGAGAGATAGCCCAAGGGCATCTGTGTGCTCCAGGAACATAAAGAGCCTCAAACCATTCCATCAAGTCATGGGACTAATTTCAATAACAAATATAAGTTCCCTTAGTATCAATATTAGTTCTTCAAATATCACTTTGAAACTTCCCCCTCATATTTTGATGGTCACTCAGAGGACCTGATGTACTGCTTTCATCTTTCTTAGTGTAATGAGTTTTGTGCCTTTAATTTGATCGACTCATTTCTCCCAAAACTTACTTCCTAAACACTTATTTTTTAAATTTCAAAGGTAAATAAGTTATTATCACTTGATCACTTGATATCCCATTATTCGTTGATTTGCTTGAGTGGTCGCCAGCAACGTTTCCATTTCACCCTATTACATCTCAGTGTAGCCCAATGGCATCTGCTTGCTCCAGGAATACCAAGAGCCTATTTATTTATAAAAAATAAATAATTTATTTTTAAATTTCAAAGGTAAAATGGGGGGGGTTTATTTTTTACTTTAGTTACTTTGACTAGATGATTTTGTATGAATTATTTACATTTTGTGAAGTGTAGTGATATTTTTCTTTTCAACATTTTAATGTAGAGACTTTCTGATGATATACAATCATTTTTACAATGTGCATTATGCATTGTTAAGATGTAAAGTTTGCTATATCTATAAAATGTAATACAAAATATACCCCCATTATATAAGTTATTTAGGTCATCTCTAGCCTTAGTTATTTGGGTTTCCATTGGATTAATCAGAACCAGAAAGCAACAAGCTCAACAGCCCATTATGAGTGGATTTCTCTTAGATCTCCCTAATTTTTGCTTTAGAAGTCTATTGTTTGCTCTGCTTTCACAATTTTTACATCTCCATTGTACATTAATAATTTGATTAGAAAAAAAAGCCAGAATTCTAGTTCTACAAATACCACAGGCAAAGGCTCCAGGGGAAGGACAGGTTGGGAAAGGTATTTGTAACGTTTAAAGTGAATGAGTACCAGACATTCAGGAAAGATGCATATAAACTAAAAACAAAGAGATGCTTAAAGGCAAATAATCAAAATCTTTAACGAGAGAGAATCAGGAAGCCAGGGAGTATGTGAGGTTGTATTCTGACAGGAGTGTGTCTCTGAAGCCACCAGAAGCAGACATGCTGAGGCTGAGACTAGAGAGGAAGCTGATGGTCGCTTGGAACTACCTGGGCAACAGACCTGAGTCCGACCATGAGCGTCTCTGACACCCCCTCAGGGGGAGCCAGGTACAAATTTGTCAAACCATGTGCTGGGCACAAAACAGAAAGCATTGGGAGTCCTCAGTGTGAATCCCAGACTAGTCAGGAGATTCCACAGGGAAGGGAGGCCAGAGGAGTGAGGGAAGAAGAGCAGAGGGGAGTGAAGGCAGGGCGCAGCATGTTCATGTGTGTCCTTGGCATAGTTAGCTCAGTGACACTGGAGACCAGATAAGTGCCTGCCAGGAGAAAAGCACGCTAGTGGGTCCCAGTGGTCTTCACGTCTGTCTAGACCCTCCCTAATGCCAATCCTACTTCCTGGCATCTACTTCTGTCACAAGAAAAGCCATTCCCTCAGATAAATGTACACATACCATTGCTCATGGAGGAAGGACATGGAAACAACTCAAAAGTCCAATGATGAACATGCTGATCAAACTGTGGGCAGCATGCACAGTAGAATACATTGAACTCTAAGAAAAAGATGAAATCATGCAATTTGCATGGAGCTGGAGAGCATAGTGTTAAGTGAATAAGTCAGAGGGAGAAGGACAGAGACAATACCATCTGTGGTTACAAGGGAACACAAGTAGGGAATAGACAGCATTTTAAAAATTGGATCACAGTAAGACACACAGTTACCAAGTTGTTTATCACTGAGTTTCAGTCATACAGTGTTCCAACACTCATCCCTGCACCAGTGTCCCTGAATAGATAATATTAAATAAAACTGAAATTACCAAGTTGGTGGGAAGGTTGGTGAGAAGAACAGACCAGAAGTGACCTAGGGACACTGGAAGAGGATCAGAGGATCATGGTCACTTTGATGGTGGTGTTATATAGAACTTTGTACGTCTAAACCAAAAACCATAAATGCAGCACTATGAAACCATGCTACCATAATGCAAAGTAGATAACTCTGGTGGAAGATGTTTGCCTTGCATGTGGCCCACCCCAGTTTTGATCCCTGCACCCCATATGGTTCTGTGAGAAATGCCAGGAGTAATCTCTGAGAACAGAGCCTATTGTAAACCCTGAACACTGCTGGTTGTGGCCCAAATCCACCTCCCAAACCTAAAGCAAGGAAATGGACCATATCCAATTAAATAAGCCCCAGAAAACTGGCAATGCAAGTGAGTTTCCAAGTGAGGTGGACAGAGCTGATGGGCAAGCAGCTAGTGGTGAGACTGGGACAGTACGAGGCATCTTTGTCCCAGTGGTGGTGGTTGAGGAGGGCAGTTAGAGTCTACCTCCATAGCATTCACACGAACACAATTGGAATCAGTTTAACTCCCTATAAAGATTTTTATTTCATTTTTTAAATCAACTATTTATTACCTTTTATTTTTGTTTCTTTGGTGCACAGCTAAGTGTGCTCAGGGTTTGCTCCTGGCTCTTCACTCAGGGATCACTCTTGACATGACTCAGGGGATCATATGTCTTGCTGGGGATCAAATTCAGGTTGGATATGTGCAAAGCAAGTGCCTTCCTCCCTCTAGTCTCTCAGGTCACAAGCAGTAAAGACTTTTAAAGGAAGTAAACAACAAAATAAGGGGGCAATAGATAAGGAGGAGTAATTCCATTTGTGAATGTGATTCAGGAGGGGACTTGTGGATGATCAGATAAAACTGGGCTGGGTTAGACCTCAGTAGAAGATCCAGGTCAGGGCTGTGCTCACAGATAAGGTGACTGAAAGGGATCTCACATTCACCCTCTCTTCCCTTTGCTGCTGTTGCTGGGTGTTTGTGGGGGGTGGATTTGCTGAGTCATACTGTGCATGGGGGCTGTAAAGCGGGTCAGGGTCACTCTCAGTGACATTGGGCAATGTTAAGGATGGAACTTGAAACCTTTCCCTTATAAGCCCAGGTTCTACACCAAGCAGCATTCTCAACCTGCCATATTATATTCCTTCAGGATTGTGAACTGATTCCAGTAACAACTGAAAGTAACAGGTTCGGTGGTTCACTCACCGCTTCATTTTCCTTCCCTGTACCCAGCACACCTTGCAGATTGTTTTATTTACCTATAGAGTAGCGGCGTGAACGCTGCAGATGGAATTGGGCTCCCACAAACATGGCAGGAAAAAGCAAACAATTATAGCTTAGGTGTAAAGGTGAAGTGAGTTTGTCACATAACCTGGGTTGTTGTGCTGGGTTTCAGGTGCTTACCCGGTTTCCCCGCTGTGATAAATGGATTCTGCACCATTCACCAGTAGATTCCTTCCCCAGTAGATTGCCCGGTGTAGTCACAGGCACTTCCCTATCACCATTGTGAGCCTCTTGGGTAAAGTTATATTTTAAAAGCCTTGAAAAGATGAATATGAGAAATCAAGATTGAAAGCACCAAAATTCTCCCTATTAATGAGGTTGGATCTGCCATACCTTTATAACAAATCCTTCCACACTCAGCAGCAGACAGAAAACTTCTGTATTAGCTCCTTTCCCTGGGCTTCTGTGGCCAGCCACTGGTACTGCTGCCTGGGCTCATGGATATAGGAACTGTCAGTCTGGTTGAGCCCTAGAGGAAGCCAACAAAGGTGCTGGGTGCGGGGGGTGGAAGGCAAAACCCAAGAGGAGACAGATAAAGACAGAATTCATCTCTTTGAAATTTGGAAGGAAAGACCAGGGTCTGGCTGGTTGTTGGCAAGAGGTCACTTCAGTTCACTTGTATCACTTGTCTTCCCATTGATCATCGATTTGCTCCAGCAGGCACCAGTAACATCTCCATATATCCTATCACATGCTAGTGTAACCCAAGTGCATCTGCTCACAACAGGAACATGAAGAGCCTCAAATCATTCCATCAGGTCATGGGAATGAGGTCTATAATTGTAACTGGCATTTGGCATATCAAATACGACATGGGTAGCATGCCAGGCTCTGCCATGCTGGTGGGATACTTTTGTAGTCACCTCTAATCTCGAGCATTTATTGATGAAGCACATGGCCACAAAGTGACCGTGCGAGCTGGGCTTGTGATCAGCTCTTCTGCTGGGTGGAGTTCTGACAAGTGTGGTGTCCGGATGTGGAAAATGGCTGCCCTCATGGAGTGGGGGTTGGTTCCTCTGGCTTCTTGCGAGGCTCTGCTGAGGTGGCGGTCCAGGACTAGAACCCTCCTTCCCTCCTTGGTGCCTCATGATCAGCTGGGCACAGGGAGAGTGGATAGCAGCTCTGCCCCATGTATGTGAGTCTCTAAGAGGTCACTTAGCTTCTAGTAAACAGACCTTGAAGTGAATACTTTCAGATTTTTCCTCAAAGTCACTAAGACCATCTGAGACATATCTACAGTCAGTGGCATGGACAAACCCAAGGGAAGCTGCATCTACCCCCTTTACCATATTCTCTAAACACATACCACCCTTCCCTCTCTTGAAAGGATGAAGTCATGGTTTTGGTCTTTCCATGACAGCGACACTCACGGATGCTTCTGGAATGTCACTGCCTTGGTTCAGAATTATGACATCTGAATCAAACAGGGAATATAAATCTTATAAAAATCCCATATTAATGGTCACAAATTTTTACCAGCAAGAATGATAATCTGTTCCAAGCTTGATCAAACTTGCTTTGTGTTTTAGGTGAGTTGTCTTAATAACTCTATTATACAATTTTGTGTATTCTATAAATGTTAAACACATTATCAAGTACTGTTGAGTATTTTTTTCTGCTCCTCAAGGTGTTGCAGGTGTGGCTGCAGTGCTCAGCTGTGTTGGCAGGTGGCAGACAGGAGACAGGCTTGTCTACACCCAGGGCTCTGCCCCATGGGCCCTGGGTGGTTGCTAATCTGAAAAAAGACTGACCCCCCCCACCGGGATGAACCCAGAGCCATGGCAGAGCCTGGCAAGCTACCCATGGTTTATTTTATATGCCAAAAACAGCAACAATAATCGACCTCATTCCCAATGAATGGAGACGTTACTGGCGCCTGCTCGAGCAAATAGATGAACGATGGGAAGACAAGTGATACAAGTGATACAAGTTGAGTATTTTTTAACACAGAAGATATTTCATTCCTGATTTGTATACTCAAGGATATTAGAAGAGCCAATAATAATAGAGATAGTCTCCACTATGAAGAACACAATGCCAAAGGCACCCAGTTGCTCCCGTGAAGGCACATAACCCTACCAGGGAACAAAACAAAGTTGCCACATTACAAGGAAGGGGCAGAATAAAAGGTCCTGGAATAGACTTTACAGATGAGAGACCCTCAGCTCGAGAGGAAATGAATATATTTTTTCTCCTCCACAATCCTGAGTGTGGGGGTATATGAACAAGGATGGCTTGATGACCTTTGCAGGAAGAGCACAAAATGTGATTCTGAACAGATTCAAGACCAAAAATGGGGCAGGCACAACCACGAAGACCTTAGTTTTAGGATGTCAGGGTTAGGAAATATTTTCCTAACAGGACTCAGAAACTTTTTATTCTGAGGGGAGAGAGGAGATATTTGACAGCTAAGCACTTGTTCTGCTGAAACACAAGGAAGAGGGAAAAGGACCAAGCAATCAAGGGAAAGGAGAAATTGGAAATGCTTGTGTCTCATAAAGGATACATGTTTTGGTTCTAAATCAAACCTTACCTGCCAGAAGGAAAAGTACCCCTGTGCCAATGAGAGAATGCAAAAATTTTACAGAGGATACATACCACAAAGTGATCTCACAAATTGCCAACACATGTATTTCTTAGATCCAATACCTTGGTTAACTTTGAGAGTCATACAACTCCCAATTCATTGTGAGACAACTGATCACACGTCACAGTGATTGAAGATGAGCATTCCTGTCCCTGAAGGGAAGGTGCCAGTAAGGGTGTGGCCAGGCATTAAGGGGGCAGGATCAGTTGGCATCACTGTGTTGGGAAACATGTGCCAGTCTCCCAAATGTATAATGCAGCAATCCCTCTCCTGATCATTTTTCCTGTTTCTCTCCACCAGGACTCATTCTGATCCAGTCTCAGAGCAGCCCTATTTCAATTAGTTCCCAGCGAAAGTCACAGAAACAGATAGATGGTTGCACGGAGCGGAGAGAGGGCTGCCATGGAACACCATCATGCATTGAGAAAGACTTTGCTATGGCTCTCAGCAACAGCAATTGGCTGCTGGCATTGATGAACCTCAAAAGCAAATGATGAAGCCAATGATGACAGACGGAACTGGGCATTATAAATGTTTTCATTTGTATTAAGTTCAAAGCACATGCAAGAGGCTGTATGGGACAACAGTTGTCTTTGTGGAATCTACTGAGCTTGAGGAGAAGATTCAGGGTTGTTGTGTTAATGCCTCTGACATTGGGGGTGTGGAGTGTTTACTGTGAGAAGCTTTGTCCTTCTCTGCAGCCATAATCTCTGACTTCTTCCTTATTTGAGATTTTCCACAGGAGAATACAATTTTACCTAAAAAATGTGTTAGACTGTTAAGTTTCCGTACGTAATGATACCAGTATAGCAGCCAGTATTGGAACTAGACATGTGTGTATGCGCACAGACACACATGTGCATGTCTGGAGAGCAGATTTTTATTTCACAGGAGACTGTTCCAATCAAATGTTTCTTTTTCTCATTGCACTAGCCCATGAACAAGTGATTCCCAGTCACCATTTTCTCTCTCTGTTGCCCATGGGCAGAGAGACTCGGACAAGGATGCTTTTCACATTCTGGCCACCTTAAGATTTGAAGTGAACACATTCTTTCCCCTCAGTTCCATACAGAGCAGCCATTGTCCCCTCACTTGGCACTGGACATATTGCAGATCTCCAATTACCCCGATGGACCACCCACTGCCAGATGGGTGCATCTTTGCTCTTGTCTCCAGGAGGATGGAGGCTGTTGTCCTGGCCCAGACTCCCAGAGCTGTCTGGGAGTCTGCACTCCCAGACAGAGCTGTCTGCACTTTCCCAGACCTAGAGCAACCTCATCAATTTCCCCTGCCCACTTTGGAGTGAAGACATCGTCTGACATCTAGTAATTAGGTGCCACAAAGAAGATGTCCCAGTGTTCTGTTGGAGAGGGGGCGAATGACCTGCAGACTGACAGAGAGGTCTCAGGATGGGGTAAGTCTGAGAGGGAACTGCTACGAGCCAGGGCCAGAGCCAGGGCCCGACCCCACCTCCATGGGTGTGTGTGCTTCAGAGATATAGTGCAGAATTGCCATAGTGAGATTTTCCCCGACAAGGCTGCATTTGAGAGTTGTCTGAGCTATGAGTTGTCTAAGCAATGGCCTATATGTCCGTTGGGGGGTGGAAACAGACCAGAGTGTTTGTTTTATGTAGTTCTAAATCTGGACTTTAAATTCTTGCTCCAAGTAATGAACAGGTTCACCTGAGAGCCATCTTTTGGAGGAGGGCTTGCCCAATCTATGTTCTCTTTCCCTCTCCATACGGTCCCTGCTCAGGCCTTTACATTTGAGGAATACAAGAATCCCATTGTTAGGCTATGCTGCTCTGAAAGTATATCCCAATTAGGATGACTCCTAGTCATTTTTAAGTCATTTTTTAAAGTAAACAACTTCTACAATATTGAGAAGAATAAGAAAAAAAGTCTATTCTCAGTTTATTGCTCGCTCTTCATTAACTTCAGATGGAATCATTCCATGATTCACTTTCACATCATAAACAAATATACAGTTTTTTTTTCCATTCTGGAGAAGCTTATGTTCTTTCTTGATAATCTCTTGCTCTTCTCTCTCGCTCTCCTTTCACATTTTTTCTAAGTGAGTTTCTTCAAATAAAACTATTTTACTCAACTAAAGAACTACCACATACCAAGAATTTATATCTTAACCAAGAAATGTGCTGGTGGGGCAGTGATTTTGCATTGATGTGTTAGAAGCAACTCATTGTTTAGGATGAAGCACAATTATTAATGGTCTCTTTAGAAGTAACAAAGAATCTTATTTAAATAAAATGTTTGCTGACTCCAACTAGTTCTGCTTTCATTGCCACTTAAGGCCCTCTTGTTATTATTATTTTTGTTTTTCATTTTGGGCCACACCCAGTCATTCTTAGGGGGTTACTCCTGGCTCTGCACTCAGGAATTACTCCTGCAGTACTCAGGAAACCATAGGGGATGCTGGGAATCAAACTCAGGTTGGCCACTGCAGCCAAATATGCTGTACTATTGCTGTACTATTGCTCCTGCCCCAAGGTTCATTTTTTGTTGACAAGTAATTGACTAATTTAGGATTAAGTACCCTAATTAGGATGGGAAATGATAGATTAGGTAGTCTAAGCACTCACATTCATACTAGGTATGATGCATAGCAGAGGCAGACTTATATTCTAATCGTCTTCTTCCCATGCTATTGATTTTCTAATCCTACTAATCTCTGGCTGCTCCTACTCCCTACACCCTAACACACATGTGTCCATATATGACAAGTACAGAATAATTTCTTGCATGAGACATTTCACAATGCTCTCCATTTTCACAGCCAACATAGGCTCAAACTTACACAAGACAACCCCCACCCCAATTCAAAAAATTAGATGCTAAACCGTGATGAGCTATTCATTTTTTTTTCTATTTTGGCACTAGAGTTGTGTTGTAGGGGGAAGAAGACACCAGAGAAGAGGATTTATGGGAGACAATTGTCAGAGGCACTAAATCTGTGCTAATAAAAAGAACCTACTTGTGTCTGCTGGTGATCCCGGGCTGTGTTTTACCAACATCACAGAGCGGAGGACATGGAAATTATGGGAGGCCCCTGGGCTCAAGTCTCTAAAGAAATTAAGTCCCGGCTAAACCAAATTATGTCCTGAGAAAGTAAGAATGGAAATCGTGGCCCAGGGCAAAGCTCTCCAGTTGTTAGGTCGCTGGTGCTCCTGGCCACCCAGCGATCCTTCATGCTGATATTAAGAGGTGCAGGGAAGGCCCTGGCAGTCCACTGGGTAAGGACACAAGTTTTATGAGCAGAAAACTGCTTCATTGTGTTATTGCTGCAAAAAGTCAAGGCCTCCACCAAAAACCCTTCACTTTGGTATTCTGTGTGGTTTGCTTCTTGTTGGGGTATTTGAAAATGGGGGAGTGGGCCTCAGTGTGCAAGTCGGCAGGAAACAGGGGACCCCAGAGGAGAAGAGACATTGGAACAAGGCAAGGTGCTTTACATTCCCTCTTGGCACTGCCTTCTGTGGATCTACCACCTCTTGTCTGGGAAAATTCATAGAAACATCCTCTGTTATGCTTGGAAGGAAGATGGAGCAATGAGGGGGCAAGGCTACCTGGGCTCACACCCCAGGGGACCACAGGAGCCTGGGGAGTTGCAGGAAGTGACAGCAGCATTTGGGCAAGGACACGTGTTCAGGCTAGCACGCTGACCACCAGATGTCTTCTTTGTCATAGTTCTTGACTGCCTAACTCCCCAGGAACATGTTTGTGAGCTCATCATTCTGGGGAATCCTCAGCAACGGCAGCAGCAGTGATTCAAGTCCCCTCAACAGGAAGTTGACCTTCAGTGAGAGTTGTCAGTCCTATAAGGGATTGGTTAAGCCTTATGTAAATTAGGGTTTGTAGAACTGATCAATCAGGTCAAATATGCCCTATTATGCAAATAAAGGTTTGTAAAATCTCTAAGTGGAGAGCATATGCAGATCTGACCTCTCCCTTTTCATCCCCTCCCCTGTCTCCCCAGCACCAGGACAGCCAAACCCAGCTCTGAGGAGTCATCAGAAAGGTCAAGGGTGGGGACTGGAGCAAGTTAGGAGTTAGGAAGGGTGTTTTCCTGGCATGCTGCTGACCCAGGTTCGATCCTCGGCATCTCCTATGGTTCCCTGAGCACTGCCGGGGTAATTCCTGAGTGCAGAGCCAGGAGTAATCCCTGAGCATCTCAGGGTATGTGACCTAAAAAGCAAGCAAACAAGCAAACAAAAAAACCTCAAGGGTGAAACCTTCAAACACTGGATTTTACTCCAGTTGGTTGGCTGCATACACTTATCTTTTGGTGACAGTGTGTTTTAACTAAAAGTTGAAGAATGTTTCCTATCCAAAATGAGGAAAGTGAGGTCTGAAGCAGTAGTGACCTTCTGCTTATAGGAACCACCAAGGCAGCTAGTCACTAGGATTACACTAGGCCACATGAGGGATTTACACCTAAAACGAAAATTTTAAATTTTGATCATTCAATTTCAATCCCAAACGAAGTACTGGGGCAAAAACAACCTTTTTGTTGATTTTTATTACAGTTTGTTTTGGGGCCATACCTGACTGTGTCCAGGGTTTACTCTTGGCTCTCTGTTTTGGGATCACTCCTGGAGGGGTTTGAGGGACCCTTTGGGTGTTGTGGATTGAAATTGAACCAGCTGCGTTCAAGGTAAGCACCTTCCCCACTGGACTATGTCTGTAGCCCCAAAAGGACATTTTATATGCGATGAGTACATTCTGAAGAAACATACAACTCTATTTTGAGTAAAGACAAGCCAAAAGAATTTTGGAAAATAGCATTATTCTGATTCCCCAATCTTGCTTGTAATAAATAGATGTTCCTTACAGATGAAGCTCAGGGAATAAGAAAATACCCTAAAAATGAAGATGGGGGGATTTTTCAGGCCCTCTGTTCTTCTTAAGTTCTATTAGGAAAGTGGGCTCTGAGGCTACCTTCAGCCTGGATAGTGGGAATGTCAGATCTGAATTTCCTTGTATAAGTCACAGGTGGGGGATAGTGGGAGCCTTTTCCTGAACACACTTTTATGGTAGGCATCAAAGCAGGCAGTGTTCTGGCATAAGGAGGGGCTATGAGCCCCTCCTGGGGTGGGCACCCCAGGAATCTGGGGTAAGGAAGGACGATGGGCTCTCCTTGGGTGGATACCACTAGGAAGGGGGCGTCTTTATGTACGAAGGGTCTCTAGGGGCAGACTCTCAGAATGTCCAGCCTGGGCAATGCCTCTGGAGACCCAAGGGAGATATAGTACACACATTAGAACTGCTTCCCCTTCCACTGGGCACCAGCATGGACAAAGGCAAAGACAGTGTCCATTGGGGGTGATACCCAGCACAACTGGGCATAAGTCTGTAGACAACATGGGACATGGGGGCAGCTTGGCAAAGGCACCACCTTTTTGGGCACCAAGGCCAGAGGCCTAAGCTGCGGATGCAGCTTCTGGTGAGTGATTCTGAACCAGTGAGGGTGGAGACCTGGGCACCTTGCACATCCTCCACTCTGTGCCACAGAAGATGGGTGCCAGAGGCCAATTCCAGGTGCATGTTGGTGCCAACTTCCACACTGATGAGCAGCTTCTCTGCCCCCACATCTCCTCTTGGATTAGGCTAAGAGCAGGATTAGTCACCCAGGTTCCTCATACCTAAGTATTTTACTCTCTGGCTTTCTGAACTCCCACCCAGAAGAATCACTCAGGCCCATCATCTTCTCCTAGTAGAAGGAAGAAAGTCTTCTTCTGACACTGGCAACTCAGATGTGATCAGTTCTTGTGCTTAGACTCTACTCTGGCCCTTGTTAGCTTCATGTAGGTGTAGCCTTGCACCTGTACCTACACCTTCACCTTGCACCTGCACCTTGCACCTTTCCCTACAGCTGTATCTTGCACCTACACCTTCGTGTAGGTGCAGCCTTGCACCTGACATAAATAAGGCACAATCAGGTGCAAGTGTACCCTAGCCCTTCAGATGAGATCACGTGGGTTCCTAGGGATGACTACGAGCCCTGAATCCATCCCCAGGATGATTTTATGTTCATAGCCCAGCAGCAAGAAGCATCATTACTGGTTCAGTGTGAAGAGCTGCTTCTTGGAGATGTCATCTGAAGGGTCCCATGGGTTCAAGGGTAGAGAGATGACACAGCCAATAAACCACTTGAATAAATCAGAGACCAGCATGGATGGCAAAGAGAAATGCTCTTTTCACAAAAGAGCATGTGACCCCCACCCCCAGTCAGCATTAGCACCACTTGGGCTGGTCATGCCAGCTTTGTTTTTCTCTTTGGGCAGCTTCCTTGGGAGGAACTGCCTCTTACAAGCCAGTTGTCTCTTGGACTGAGGATGCCAAGGCGTTCTGTGGAGATGGGGCCAGAGCTCATCCTGAGTGTCTGACTCAAAAGAAGAAGGGAGTCCCTACCACCTGTTTCGTTCAGCCCATTGTGACAAGGGAAAACCTATTCCTGCTGTTACATGGCAATGGCCGTTATTTATGAAATACAGAAAGATAAGGAAGTATGAAATGGCTTACAAAGACCAGGGTGAGATCAGATAAAAATAGTCATAGGCGAGACGGGCATGCGAGGATGGAGACGGCGGCTCTGCCCTGCAGTGCCAGGGGAGGTTGTATATTTTTAGAATATACTGGGAGCCACAGTGCTTTTACTTAGGTTTTTATGGTTTACCACGAGATGCAATTTTCTGGCCTTATATGCAGTTGTAACAAAAGTCAGAGACGTTTTATGATAGCTGCCACAGTTCATAAATGATGGGATACACTAAAATATTTATAGAACTGTAAAATCTTGATTTCTCTCCAGTTCAGCAGATGGGGCCCCGAACAGCCACTCCCGGATTCCTCACTTTTCTTCACCTTTGCATGACAAAGGAGCCCAGGATAGAATTCTTCTGGGAGTATCAGTTCCCCAGAGAGCAACAAGTCAAGTTTGCAGCGGATCAGCTGTGGATGAGTGATGTTGATCTGGAGAGCTCTGGTTAGAGGAAAACGTACCTGAATATGCTTCTCAGACTAGGGGGCTAGAGGCCATGGGGGGACACTTGATGATTGCCATTGGTTTATTGCTGGGAAACTTCTCTAAAATGGTATCCTCCCAGGGCCGGAGCAATAGTCCAGCGGGAAGGCATTTGCCTTGCATGCGACTGGCCCGGGTTTGATCCCTGGCATCCCATATGGTCCCCAAGCACTGCCAGGAGTAATTCCTGAGTGCAGAGCCAGGAGTCCCTAAGCATTGTGGGATGTGACCCAAAAGGCTAAACAAACAATCAATAAATGAATAAATAAGTAAATAAATGGTACCCTCCCTCAACACACACACTACTACTACAAAAAGCACCACTCAGCATGCAGGGGACCAGCCTGGAGGCAAAGAGAGAGATGTTACTACAGGTTCCCAGTCTCATTCTGAACCTCCATTGCTGGGAAACGGGCACTGGTGTGTCTGAATGTCACTAGGCTCAGGCGTGCTCCGTGATCTGAAGGGGCACATGTGGGCTGACAGTGGCGAAGCTCAGAAATGCTCACTGAGGAATTGCTGGGCAATTGGTTTTATTTTTAAAGTATCAATCAGGCAACCAGAAATAAATGCTATGAAAATAGACTAATATGAGACATTTATGAAGCACCATGGGAAGGAATCAAATCCAACTTAGGAAAAATCTATGGAAATAGAAATATTTTAGGAAAACAGGGACTATTGGTAAATTGATAGATAATATATAGATGGTTGAGAGATAATACAAATAGGGGTTATTGAAAAATATAAATTAAAGCCCACATAGATAATTGGTTGGTAGGTAGATGATAGTGGTAGATAACTGGAAGATTATATTTTCTGGGGTATACCCTGAAATTGGTATATCCCAGAAAATTGGTATATACATAGATATATTCAGATAAGTGAAAAAGACATGCAGCTTGGAATCAGAATTTGCAAGTTTTTTATCTCAAGAGGAAGATTTCTGAATTTAAGTATAAATATTAAGTTAGGGTCTAAACACCAATGGTGTTTCAGCAAATAGTGACACTACAAATGACTGTAAATTGAAGGATGTGTCTCAAGAAGGAAAGCACTGACTCTTCAGAAAAGGAATCACTATCACTATCTTCCCGTTGATCATCTATTTGCTAGAGCGGGCACCAGTAATATCTCCATATGTCCTGTCTCATGCTAGTAGAACCCAAAGGCATCCGCTTGCTCCAGGAACATAAAGAGCATCAAACCATTATATTAGGTCATGGGGATGACCTAATATAAAAGTTACTGGTATTTGGCATATCAAATACGACACAAGCAGCTTGCCAGGCTTGCTGTGCGGGTGGCATACTCTTGTAGTCACCTCTAAATAAAGCAATTATTGATGAACTGCGCCGCCGCTAGCGGCTGCGCTTAGCCGGGCTGTGATAGTCTGGTCTGCTGGGTGGAGTTGTGACGAGAAAGAAGTCCGGATGTGGAAAACGGTGGCCCCCATGGAATCAGGGGGGTCTTCTGGCTTGTTGTGAGGCTCTGCTGGCGTGGCAGGCCAGGGCTAGAACCCGCCATGCCTCCCGGCGCCTCATGAGCGGCTGGGCACAGGGAGAGCAAGTAGCAGCTCTGCCCCATGTCTGAGAGTCTCTAGTTCAGCATACCTGGGCCAGATTGAAAAAACACTGCTGCAGAGTGGGTGTAGATCCGGGCTGTAATAGTCTGGTCTGCTGGGTGGAATTGTGACGAGAAAGAAGTCCGGATGTGGAAAACGGTGGCCCCCATGGAGTCGGGGGCGTCGTCTGGCTTGTTGTGAGGCTCTGCTGGGGTGGCAGGCCAGGGTTAGAACACGCCATGCCTCCCGGGCGCCTCATGAGCGGCTGGGCACAGGAAGAGCAAGTAGCAGCTCTGCCCCATGTCTGAGAGTCTCTAGTTCAGCATACCTGGGGCGGATTGAAAATAAACTGCTGCAGGGTGGGTGTTGATGATCCGGGCTGTGATAGTCTGGTCTGCTGGGTGGAGTTGTGACAAAAAGGAAATGTTCACACATTCTGAGCAGTGGTCAAGGTCGGCAGAATCATGAACGTTATTGACCCACTGAACCAAAGCCTCAGGCGGTTCCGGGAAGATGAGAATATTTGACTAACTCACAGCCAAGGACCAAGTATGCCTCTATTGAACCTGCTGAATCACAGACCAAAGGTCAATGAATAGAACACTCTCTTCCTGGCACTCATATGCAGAACAATCCCTTCAGGAGGACCTTCATTTGTAGAATAGTTAGACTTAGTGCTTTTAGGTGACCTTGTCTGAAATTGGTTCTATGCTGAGCTCTACCATGTCAGACCAACAAGTAGACACTCCTTTAGAGAAACTTTGAAAGAATTTTTATTGGAAAGAAGGGGAGGGGGAATGGAAACTTTACTTAAACATTAAAACACAGAAATTTATCTTCTGAAATCAATGGCATAAAGAATCGCTGTCATGATGGCCAAGAAATATCCTGAGAGGGACTCACTGGTGAGCAGGAGGTGAGAGTTTATGTCTCTTTATCCTGTGGAACTTTGCTTTGATTTGAATGTGGAAACCAGAAACACCTGCCAAACAAAAAACGTTGTGTGCACTGGAGCTGAAATCAATGAGCAAATAATGACTTATTCAATGCTAGATCATTCCCAAATTGGAGGGAGGGTAATCTAACTTTTCTGTAAGCAGAGGGAGAAGCCAGAGGAAGTGGATTCTGTTGATCGGGAAGGGCTGTAGAGATAGGGCAGGGGCAAGAGCTCATGTCTTGCGTGTGGGAGCATGTGATCACACCTGTGACATCTCTTGGTCTCCAAACACTCTCAAGGGTAGACAATCCACAGGCCCATCTATGGAAGGGCCCCTAGCAAAAATAATTGTTGAAAGGTTTGGGCGTGTGCATTGAAGGATGCTTCAAAACCAAACGTTTGTGAAGGAGTTCTCCTAAATGGTGTGTTGCTCATGGACCAGAGCATTGCTACTGTATTTGCAAAGTCCACCAGACACTGACTTCTCAAATTAGTGTGTGGACTCGCTTCCTTACCTGTAGATGACACAGAAAAACCCGACAGGTGGGGTCAGGGAGTGACTGTGTGGTCATGTCTAGGGGCTCACGACTTTCATGGAGAAGCAGCATGTGTGGTTTTATCTGGTTCCCCCTCAGGAGCGCTATTTGGGGGTGGGAAGCATCCCTTTATCACCCACTGACTGGCCAAGCTCCAGCCTCAAATGTCAGGGTGCTCATCTCTGCTTGGTGCTCAGAACAGTAAAACGAGTTCAGAGACAGAACCACAGCTTGGCAGTTCCAGTCTCTGAAAGATGATAAGCTGGTCCGGTCTTGTCCCTGATTTCCTATGTGCAGAGAAAGAAAGGGGGTGAGAGTGCTCACAGAGCTGACCGAGCTGGGGGCTTCCATCCAGAGGAGCTGCTGTGTGCTTATTAACACAGTCATGTAGAGGGCGAGGAGGAGGCGCAATGTGTTTTAATGGAGGAAAAACCTTCCTGTTGTAACAACCCAAGATTTTGCAAAAAGCTTGCCTGGAATTATATCTAAACATGACTATCTAGCTAGGATATATGCTATAGAATACAATATTATAGTCATAGAATCACTATTCATGTCTTATGAAGATGTCAAACCTTAGCAATTAGGTTCTAAAAAAACTCATGGAGGTACTGTGATTAATAATATTGTGCCACTTTAATGCTTTTTATTCTTATTTTTATGACTTTTTGGGTCACACATGGTGGCTTTCAGGGTTTATACCTGGCTCTGCACTCAGAAATCTGATGGTACTTGGGTTACTATATATACGTGATGCTGATGATCAAGCCCAAGTCAGCCACGTGCAAGGCAAGTGCCTAACCTGCTGTACTATTGTACTCTTGCTAGGGATACCAATGTAATGCTTTTAATAAAAAAAATTCTCCAGCACCCAGAAGACAGATCTAGCATTGAATCACTTGCCTGCCCTGATCTCTGACACCATGTGATTCCCCCAATACACCATCGAACATAACCTTGGGACCCTTAGGTTCACCACCACCACATCCACAACATGGAAACCACAGATAGATATCAGTTTACTTTATCCTATCTGTTGAATTCCCATGGGCAGCACTATGAAATCTGTAGGAAGTATTGGAACTCTCTCCCCGAAAATGGTGATCCCAGGCTGGAAGTTGACATTTCACAGCATTGTAGGGTAGAAACTCTTTACCAAGACCCAGATGTACAGTTGTTCTCAGCCTGCTGTTGGTGTACATAGAACAGGGAGCTCGTGAGATGTTTCTGTCTATGGCCTCTCCAACAGAATCCCATCATTGTAGGGTCCAGGAAGCAATGTTGGCAATTATGCCCTAGATAATGTCAGGGGCATCATTTGCTGAATAATCTTCAGGAACAGAAACAGTTAGTGATCTTTTAAAGCAGAGATTTCTCTCCCCTCTCCCCACCCTGACTTTCTTCACACTAATCAAATACATGGTAACCCTCACTTACAAATTGTTAGTTTTCTTCTGCAGTCATGGGTCAAGTTTCCTTTTCAAATCGAGTCAGACAAAAATGATTGTTGTGGGTCCACTGCCCCAAGTGATTGCTGCATGTCCCGTGAGCCCTGTGAGCCCTGGCATTTGCACCCCATATTCTTAGAATAGTTTTTGGAAGGCTTCTTTACGCCTTCCTTTCTGATGAGAATTCACATATTTATTATTTCTTAATACATGCCTTCTATTTTGATAGAAACTTCCAGGCTGTGTTAGTCACAATACATAGCTGTGTTCATTTTTTCAAGGATTGTGATCCCAAATAGTGCTCTGAAGTACCTGGGGGCCTTCCTGGCAATAGCCTGCCTCTAACTGGGTCAAGTAATTTAATGTGAAGCACAAGAATGCTGAGATCCTTGGGTTGCACTGCTCGGGACTGCCAGGACCCGCCAAGTTCACCTGCAGTGTGTTTGGAGGAGTGTGTTACAAGGCACTGGTGAACAATCTGAGATGCATGTGCCTAGAACCCCTGTATTCTCTCTCCAACCCCCTTCCTGTGTGAATGGATGGTTCATTTTATCCTATAATCCATAAGTGGACATCAAGGAAAAAGTAGATGCACATTATCTATTATGGATTTTTAATGTGATTTAATGAATTTAAACATTTATGATAACCAATTCACCAATGTGGTCTCTGATATCAAGTGCTAAAATCTAATCCAGGAACGTGGAAGAAGTATGAAAAAGCAACATTCTGGCTACCAGCAGGATGCTCAGGAAAGAGGGAGGGACTTGCCATTTTTGCTTTGGGGATCTATCACTTTAAGGGGGATTAATCGGATCTAATAAGAGATCATTATTCCTTTACTCTCTGCCCAGCTACATAGTGGTTGCTTAGTAACTGGCCCACGATGACCATTTTTCCTCTCCCCATCCCAGACATAGCTAATTGCAAGATTTTGAATTATTACAGTAATTTTCTATTTCAGTGACCTTATTGGTATAAGAACAACAGAATTTCCAAAGTCAAATTTCCTCTGTTGGTTCAGCATATGGCAATAGTGCTGTAAGCTGGGTCTGGGAGAGCTACTCATTAGGGAAGAGCTAGGAGTGTTGGCTTTAGTCAAGTTTACTGAGAGAAAAGTACTTGAACCCCAATGGTTTAAATAACACCAAATCTTTAGCCTAATCCTATGGTATGCCTTTTTCCATCCCAAAGCAATCCTGTTTGGATTTTCTTCGAACATTTTCATTGTTTGTTCATTTCCCTTGCTAAGATCAAGAATATCTTCACCTCCTATCCCCATAGGCCTAAGATTTCAGTTATTAAATGATGGTGAGAACGAGCTTGGACTGATTTTTTGATTTCAGGAGCTGTCAGGAAGATGAGAATGAGTCAGGGATCTTAGAACGAGAGAAAACAGCAGCCGCCAATTCTCTTCCCTCTGCTGGGCTCTCATCCAGGGCTAGGAAACAACATCCCGAACCCGTCAGACTAGATATTTCTCTCTTGCTATTTTCCTCATTGCTTTTTTAAACATGCTTCCAGATTTAAAGGACTTCTCAGAGTTGTGTCTAGTTTCCTGATAAAAGGATTTGCTCTCCCGTCAGGCTTATTTATCCTCTTTGTTTTCAGACACAGCATCGCTTTCGTTGACAGTCTTATCATATCCTTATCCTTATTCTATCTGTAGAATTTTGGGGGCTTTAGCTCTTTCCACAAAAAATTCAAGCCCAGTTAATGAAGCACTTTCTACACATGTACATAGAACCCCTCTGTAGCTTCACCTGAATTCCAGACATCCTGTCCGCACATCCCTGCCTCAAAGCTTTCTCAAGATTTTTTTATGCTTACTTAAGTTTCCAGTTTAAAACTCTTTTGATCTGGTCTTTCTTTTCCTTGTTTTTGCTAGTTAGTCTTTAACCATGCCAAGAATCCATCATTCTGGCATAATCCAAAAAACCAAACCCTTGATAACATCTTCATAGTCAGTGGTCTAGGTCCATCTCCTCTTTTCTTCTCTTTCATGCACAATCAGACCATGAGAAGCTGTTTTCCTCGAGCTGTTTTTCCTACCCAAGACTTCAAAGTGACTAGCGTGGTTGTCCAGGTTCCTGGACAGGACCGGATGGAGACTTGCTTCCAAGTAGCGTGGTTGCCCAGGTTCCCGGACAGGGCAAGATGGGGCCCTGCTTCCACGTGCTCCACGCAGAGGCAGATGTTCTTTGTCTGGCCTGAGCAGGGGTCTTCTGGGTCAGCTGTGTCAGACTCCACAGCTCCTTTCAAAGGAGTTTCCCTGCATGCTGCCATTTCCCTACACTAAGAATCTGTCTGTCTTAGCCGGTAGCATCCACTTCTGAGGTTTGAGTTTATATCAGATGCTCCCGAGAATTGTCTAGAAGCCATGCATGTGGTTTCATGTAAGTGGCACCATGAAAGGCTCTCCCAGTTTTCTTCCTTCTGGAGCTCCCTGCTTCGTGCTCATCTTGGACTATTTTAACCATCTCCAAAAATTCTTTCTCTCAAGTAATTCAGACACCAGGAGACTGTGTCTGGGTCACTCTCAAGAGCAGGCAACAGGAACACCCCTTTTTTTCTCCTACTTCTAACCCATGGGGAATACAGTGATGTCAATTCCCATCAGAGTCCTGGGCAATGCTAGCCATTAGGTTTTTAGCCTTATGTCTCCTAAGTCCGAAGACATGGTCTAATACTTTCTGATTCTCCTCAAGGACTTCCCTTAACACATTTCTGAACAATAATCCAACTGGAAAGTCACCAGAAACTGACTCTTTGGGCTGAGATTACTTCTCAATGGTGTCCTTGTTCAAGTTTACAGCCAATCTGCACCCCAGTCTATATCCTCCCATCAAGAGACCGGGCAGTCCCTTTTTGAGTACTACAAAAGCTGTTGAAAATAGAAAGATGGGAGATCCCACATGCACTAGGAACCCATGGAATCTGGAAAAGGCCTATGAATGACCCATTAAGCTTGTTAAGGGAAGTCTTTGAGGGTTTGGGGTTACACCTGGTAGTGCTCAGGGCTTACTCCTGGCTCTGCATTTAAGGATCATGCCCAGTGGGCTAGGGGAACCATATATGGTGCCAGGAATTGAACCCAGGCAAACTGCATGCAAGGAAAGCACCCTACCCACTTTTACTATCTCTCTGGCTCTGTGCCGGGTAAGTCTTGCTATTTGTGTGATGGTTGAGAGACTGGGCCCCTCCTATTTTCCAGGAACAGTCTACGGCCCTACCATCCTGAATGCACTAGATCTTGTCTATTTTCCAGGAACAGCACTGCCTGGAAAGGAGGTGCTAGCAGGGTCCAAGATAAAGGCCAGGAAGAGCTACTTAACAGATTCAACTTTCTCCTTGGTGCAGAAGACAGAGTTCTTTTATGAATGCTTTTGCTCCATTGTTTGCAAACACTTCACTCAAGGAAGCAGACCAGTGGTACAGCAGTGTGGATGGTGAGAGCACACATGATGGGAGGTGCTTAGGAGTGCAGTTGGGGACCTGATGCAACTGTGGTGCACTCAAGGGCTGTTAGGCTTTGTGTTGATGGCTAAAAAATGGCAGCGAGGCACATGAGTGGGCATCTGTGTGTACATGTGTATAGGCATGTGCACATGTGCAAGTGTATATGGAAAGATCTGGGTAGATCCATGAGAATGAGAGCAAGCAAAGGTCCCGGAGGAGGGCAGAGCTGTTGGCAGGGGAAACCACAAATGTAGCGAATGTGAGGGGCTCTGGGCATCCTTTCAGGATCTTGTTTCCCAATAGAATCCTTCTGTGGAGGAAATAAATGGGCCTGGGCTGTGCATTAAAGCCTAGTGTCCACATTCTAGGTGCAAAGATGCTTCCCCACAGACAGGGTCTCTGTGGGGCGGAGGGAGGGTGATACAAAGACAGAGCATATTTCTTGATCTCCACACACAAGCTCCAATATCTACTCTCAGTTCTACTACCTGCTCTGAAAGATTCTTCCCAGACACTTTGCAGCAGAAAAGTGCTCAAAAGAGGGAGATAGGGGAGAAACGAGGGCCAGAGGGTAAACAGAGGTAAAATATGGCAATAACTTTTTTTTAACATTCCTCCTGAATCTCCTTCATCTCCTTTAATCATTCTATAGAGCTGTCTGTCAGTCGACTGCTGACCTGAACAAGACTACTTCAATGCAATTCAAAGACAGGAAGATAGCTGGCCTGTGTTTATCCTGTGTCCATCTGGATAAAAGAGACGTCTTGATAAAATTACTTCCTATCAGGTAAAACAGGAAACTTTCTCTTTCCCCTTTCCTCCCTCTTTGGAGAGTCCATTCTGGGTCCCATCCACGCCATGACAAGCCCAGGTTCTGGCGGCCCACAGTTTAGCCACAGCTCTCCTGCTAGGAGCCTGCCCGCCTCCACCCCTGCCCCCCACACCCAAGGCTCTACTCTTTATGCTTCATCCACTGCGTCCTCAGCATTGCAACCCAATGCAGTAATTCAGGCTCTGACCTGGCTCCTCCTTTCAAGCCTGCCTCCAGCTCAGTGGGACTCATTCTTCCATCCCCGGCCCACCTGTTCATGCTGAGGTGACTGAGAACCATCATCCTAGGTGCTCCTTGGCCAAAATGGTCAAGTGTGGAAACTGCAACAGTCTCTGTCCTGTGCAGGGCACACTTGGCAAAGGGTTTTCAGCTCTACTACTACATGGTGGTTACACTAGATTCACCTGTTCGTCCCAGCTGGGCAAATGTGGCTCTACTACTTCTGACGGTGAATGTGGGTGGAGCCTGAGAAAGGTCAGCCAGGCGATTCCACTCCCCTTCCGGGGACATCGTTGCCCTGCTTTCTTGCAGTTGGGTCCCTTGTAGCCTGGGGATTCCAGATGCTTTTTCTTCTGTTCTCTGACTTTCACATTTTGGTGGCGACACTTGTTGTGACGCTTTAGCCCAGGTGTACTCCCCGCCCCTTCTGACTGCAGTAGCCTCCTGCGCCTCTTAGTTCTGGCAGTACAACCAGCTACTCAGGTGCCCCGAGGGCACTCACCCTGCCACTTCCATTTCATGATGCAAATGTCCATCTTCTCTTCTCTCAAGGTGACTGTACCTTTGAAAGCCATCCTTGACACTCACCGCTATAGAGTGCTACCTACCAATCAAATGCAAGACAATGGCTATATCCATCAGGGCATTGAGGGATTCTGGAGGAACTCACTCTTAGATGGTTCACGCCTTAAGTTAGGGTATGTGAATTCTTTCTGTTCCTTCATGGGGTTCTCTCTTTCCTCTGGAGAAACATGCATTCTCTCCTGAGTCCATTTTTAATTTCACTGCCTTTGAGACAATTTCTTCACATACACAGAGGCATGCCTATACAGGCGCACACACACACGCACAATCACACACACAGAGACATACACAGACACACAAATAAACAGTTTTTTGGGGGAAAATTCTTAAGTGATATGTTCATCCAGTTGAAGTCTGTATTCCTGTCATGTACCTGTACCAAAAGGACAAACCCCCTCTAAGCTGCATTCAGCAAAGAGACCACTGTAGTCTTGGATGTGCCAATCTGCGCCAGCCCTCAACACATGGTTCTAAAGAGAGAGCAGGAGGAGAGTGGGAACGAGGCGGGCAATGAGGTGGAAGGAGCTACAGATGTTTCTTTTCATTCCTTCCCTGAATTCTCTGTAAATATTGGTACACTGTGCAAAGTGATGAACATTGTCTCCACAGATTAAAACAATGGCCTGGATTCTGGCAAGAATTCTAAGGGTTGGGGTACCAGAGAAAGTAGACAGTGACATCACATCCTGCCCAACCCCTTGCTGCTCCTGCCAAGTGTTCTGAGCTCATTTGCTCCCTAAAACATTTGAATATGTGTTTTAATGAGCCAACAATGTTCCCCAAAGATATTCACTCTTCTTGCTGATTCATTCATTTATTTATTTTTTCCTGCTGCTTTCATGTTGGCCGACAGATTGGGCTGTTTGACCCTCTGGAGGATTCTTTGGCTTCTGTTTCCAAAACAACGCATGCCTTTTTTTTTGCAAAGTTGAGATGACACTCAGAGTTTGAAGGCTGCCTTTCTTGCAACTGCCTATTTAATTACCCGCACCGCATTTTATTAGCATATTATCGGATACGGGGATTCTGACTAATTAATTTCACCTGGAATTGCATGCGGACGTATGAAAAATTACATTTGGCCATCCAGAGCGACCAGCTGCATATTAGAAATATCTCATCCTGTCTGTGGGGTGAGAGTGAGTGAGAGAAAAACAGCTGATTGTAAAAAAACAGTCACTTTCCTGGTGCCCTGGAGGTTTTATTATTGGCAAATAGTCTTTGTTGCTCAGCCTATATTCCAAACATTAGCTCAGAACTTTACTCTGAGCATCATTCACTGGGATGGCTTTTCTTTCCCTCATTTGGGTTTTAATTTGTAGCACGGCTTCTGGGATTGGGTTCCTGCATACGCTGTCCATACTGCCTTCATTCCAGCCCCGTGCTCTCAGCCAACTTCATTGGCCTGCACAGTGTTGGCCAGGCTGGCGCCGGAAGCCCATCAAGCTGAATCTGGGAGAGCGGGGCTGCCTAGTCGGGGCTCAACCTCTCCAGGAAGGGCCTGGCCTCTCAAAGGCAACACATCCTGCTTCCAACACACTCCTGGCCCCCTCCCGCCTCCAGCCCTGCATCTCGCTCTGCATTTCTGTTCAGAGCCTTTGTCTGTGCTGACAGCAGATGGTGTTTTTAATAAAGTCCAGTAGGAATATAACTGTGAGTAAATAGTACCACACGTGCCAATTCCATAATTGCTGGGTACTGATCGGCCTCTTACCTGCTCTGTCCAAATTGGGAGGGAACCAACCATGCCCACACCTAAGGCTGCAGCCTGCTGCTTCGCAACAGGGGTTGGTGTGGGGGCCCCCGGCAGCACACCCTGCCACGGCGGAAGGTAAATTGCAGCTCTGCCATGCTGGCTGGCACTGAATCTAGACCTGGCTGCCATCTGGCTTGTCATCAAACATGGTCATTGAATCTCGGAATGGTGAAATAGCTTTTTAGAAAATCTTGTTCTTGAAAAAATAATAAAATGACAAGACACACATTACTGGGGCCTCTGGTGCTCCTCGGAGGCAGATCGCAGGGAAAAAGGAGCCTATGAGTGTGAGTGCCTTCCAGGGTGATCCTCATGCCTGGAGGGATGGATGATCCAAACCTATTATCTCACTCATGGAAAATGTCAATGCAGGGGTGCTGGCCCCAAGATGTGCACTTTGCATCTGCTTCTCTCATTGGGGGAAAGGGGAGAAATGAACTTTCCCATTGGAACAAACAGGTTTTCCTTAAAAACAAACACATGTGAACAGTCTTTGTGCTTCTCCTTGTTGACTCCAGAAGAAGAGCAGGAAAGGATGCGGAGACGGTGATGTGCGCAGCTCCCCAACATCTCCTCGAGGTCTCCCCAACTCCCTGCTGTTCTGAGAGGGTCCCTGGGCATACGTGGCAGGGCAGCAGGGAGGCGGCCAGTTCCAGGCTGGGGAACTTTCCCATTGCCTCCAAGACTCCTATTCTCAGCAGTGAGCACTTTGAGGAGAGCAAGGATGATCACTGTATCACTGTCTTCCCCATTGTTCATCGATTTGCTCGAGTGGGCACTAGTAACATATCAATAAGTCCTGTCACAAGAAAATGTAACCCAAGGGCATCTTCTTTGCTCCAGGGACAGGAAAAGCCCAAACCATTCTTCAGGTCATGGAACTGAGGTCCATAATTGTTACTAGTTTTGGGTGTAAAACACCGGTAGCCTGCCAGACTGCCGTGTAAGTGGTATAGTCTCAGTAGAAGGCTCTCATCTCGAGCATTTAATGATGAAACTTAAAGGGAAAGATCAGGTTTTATCTTGGATGGAGCTCTGAGGAACTATGGAGTCTGGATGTTGAGAATGACTGACTGCATGATGTGTGGTTTTCTGGCTTTTGCTAGGCTAACTAGTATCAATTAGAACCTGTCTAGAACTGTATACAATGTATAAATGTGAAAGATCTTGGGAAGGACCTTATCCTAAAATCAGCGTCTGTAAGAATATCGCGCGGCCTCTTTGTGGCCGCACGCCAAGGGAGATGTGGGTCTGTCATGGGTGGGCCTTTCTCTTCCGGGGCAACTGGCATAGAGACGAAGTTGAGGAAAGGGCAGGGCCCAAAACTCCACTCCGAGTCCGGCCAGTGTTGTCTCTCCCCGCACACGAGAGCAAACCCTTGGAGCAATGTTGGACTTGGCCAGGGGCTGGCTGAGCCCCTTACTGGGAAGTCAGCTCCATGGGTTGCTTCCACGTGGGGCCGGGCGGAGCAGCGCAGTAAGGATGATGCCCCCAAAATACGCGGGGTTAATCTGTAGATTGGCACCTTGGTGGAACTGACTCTCAGGGAGATCCTGCTTCTGGGAGTGCCTGTTCAAGCCCATAAAGCACTAACTGGACAGAACACTGCTGGCACATGTGCCCGTGTCCGCCCCAGCCCTTTAGGCTGCAGTTGATGTCCCTGGTAGACTGGCTTTGACATGAAATGTCAGTGAAGCATCATTTTCCCCTCGCCATGGATATTAGATTAAAGGCTCTGTTTTATTTTTCCTTGGTAAAAGGATTTGAAACATATGCAGAAGCAGACATGCATGCATTCAAACCCTTTTATAAATTTGCTCTCCAACTGTCACAGGTCATCATCCACGCAGATCGGCCTTATCCTCGGAGTCCTCGCTGTCTGATCTGGAAGCCAATCCCATACATCCTATCAATTGGGTTATCAATGCATTCTTGTCCTTCAAAAACTTTTTTGTGGAGGTGAGAGGTGGGGGGGTGTCACCTTTTGTTTGAATATAACTTTAAGCTGCAACATGTGCAAGCATAGCATGAGGAATTCTTAGACTCTATTGGAACTTGCTGGGTTTATGGTTGCCATCATTTCTACACATGGCTCCAAATCTGAGCTCACTTTGCTCTGAACCATTAGCACTATCCTTCTGCTTTGTGTGCCCATGAAGTTGGGGGCTTGACACAGCACAGATTCTCCATTGGAGTGTTCTGGGCTCAAGAGAGGGTCAGTTAGGATAAATATTGCCATACTAGCCAAGACTTCTGGAATCCCAGTGAGGTCCATTCCTGCTCCTCTCCAGTGTCTCCCATGCCCAGGATCCTCCTGTCTCTGGAGACTATCTGCGTGCTTGCCTTAGGCCCCTGCTGCATTCAGACCTACTAGTAACTGCTTCACATTGCCCTCGCAGCCTACTCGCCTCTCGGTTCTGACTCTTAGCCTCTACCTTTACCTCAATCAGACCTTGAGAGTACAAAGAAATCCCCAAATCAATCCAGAATTACCTTGGGAGTGGCATGGAGGGAATTACATTGCAGACTCTGGGATTCAGACACCTTTGGATATCAGCATTCTGTCTGGGGTAGAGAACAAAGCCAAGGTTGGGCTCATCCTGCCCCGATATTTCAGCAGGGGCTTTCTTAGAATGAGAACTCTCTGACATCATCCCAGTGGAAGGATACAAATTAGAAAAGGTCTTTGTGGATCCTGTTGTGTCTATGGACCAGGTACCAGATGGAGTCCAGGATCCTGCTGAAATGCTCTTGGTATGTCTCTGATCCATTCTCACCTGTGCCAGTACCCTGGATTTTCTTCTTTATGTCTTTGATTCTTACACTTCAGAAGGCTATTGCATATTAATTCATAAGATGCTTTCCAGCTCATATTTGTACTTTTTGTTTGTTTGATTTTGGGCCACACTGAGCAATGCTCAGTCCTTCCTCCTGGCTATGCCCTCAGGGATTGCTCCTGACAATCTCTGGGGACCATAAGGGTTAGCTAGGGGTCAAGTCTAGGTTGGAGTGTGCAAGGTAAGTACCTAAGTGTTGTACTGTCTCTCTAGGTCCTGTACTTCTTTCTTTCTTTCTATTTTTTTTTTTTTTTGCTTTTTGGGTCACACCCGGTGATGCTCAGGGGTTACTCCTGGCTCTGTGCTCAGGAATTACTCCTGGCGGTGCTCGGGGACCATATGGGATGCCGGGATTGAACCTGGGCCGGCATAGGCCGGCCACGCAAGGCAAACGCCCTACCCGCTGGGCTATCGCTCCGCCCCTTTTTAATGATTGGATCTGGTTGATAGTTGCTGGCAGACGATGGGAAAGTGCAATGTGATGTGCCCCTTGACAAGGGTCTCTCCACAGCGGTTTGGTAAAGCATGGGTTCATCACAGAGTGACCAACACTGGGAGCTTACCACCATGACTGGGGCCAGTTGGACTGCACCCATTGTCTGTCTGTGAAGTCTGCAACTTCTTCTTGTAATTAAGAAAGGGCATACAGTGTGATTCTTCAGATTCTGTATTTGTTAGCTTTTCATTTCAATTTTTTTTTACTCCATCATTCCTTTTTCATTAAACTTTTGTTTTGCCTTTTGGGTTCACCTGGCAATGCTCAGGGGTTATTCCTGGCTCTGTGCTCAGGAATTACTCCTGGCAGTGCTTGGGGACCCACATGGGATGCCGGAGATTGAACCGAGGTCATCTGTGTGCAAGGCAAATGCCCTACCCACTGTCCCCTTATTAGTTAAAAATTCTATTCATCTTTTTACTGTGAGTGAGAACACCCTTCTCCCCCATTGCCTGATTAAATCACTCATTTACGGAGTTCACTGAAAATATCTGTCTCCTCATCTTATTCCTGGTTCTAGTTAATTGTGCATCATGGCCAGTTCACACATACTCATGAGAAATCAGTTCAGGACCAGAATTTTTTATATGCAGTAACACACATATACACACATGCTTACTTTAAGATAATTTATTTTAAGAAAATACCTTTCAGATTATAAAATTGCTTCTTCAGAAACAATCTCTACATTTGCCAAGGGTTTGCAATTTCTTTACTGATAGTCTTGACATTTTTTCTCCGTAGATTAATTAAAATGTTTGATTGCATGAATAGATTTGTTAGTGATGAATCAGTCATCATTCCTGTAAACCTATTGGAATGTAGTGCACAAAATGCAGTAACTGATATTACTAGGTTTATGTGTGCTGCTTTTGCCATTTCCCTTCTTGTATCCAACTAGCTTGGTATCATTATTGTCATTCTATTTTCCTTTTCTATTTTAGGATCATCAAAAAAACTGTATTCAATTTCCATTCCTCAGTTAACTCTTTGCCTTGATAATTATTAATGGGTGACTCTTGACAGTTCCTTTTGTATCTTTAACTACCTTCCTCTTGGGGACTTTGTTTCACATGGTCACACAAATCTATTCATCTTCTCTATGTATTTTAACCTGCATTTGTGTATTTGGGTTACTTGTACATATCTTCCTTTTTCATGATTCTTTTCTCTGGTTGTCTTTGATTTGTTCTCAGTCCAACTCAGTATGTTCTTACCACAGGGACATCAGCCTCATAATGGAAGGTTTCTCTCTCTGTTTGAAATAGTTTGTACATCTCTGTTGATTCTTTCTTTGGACTCACTAGACACTCAAAGGTATCCACAATAACTGCTTTAACATCCTTGATTAACACCGACATTATCTCTGGGTCCTTTCCATTTTTCCCCTTTGGATATGGCTCCCATTCCTTTTATTCTCTGGTAATTTTATATTTTATTCTAGATGTTAGAATCATGTTTAGCCAGAAGCTTTGTTTCTGGTGTCTCCTTTGAGGCATCTTGGCAGACAATTTAATTCTTGGACGCTTACCCTAACTGGTGTGCTTGTTGACGTGAAGAACGGAGTGGTTGGCCCTGCACCTAGTCCCACAGGTCAGCTGGGGAGAGGGGAGCTCTTGGTACTCAGGACTGTCTTTCCAGCACATATACTCACCACCCAAATCCTGTGGTATATGGTGCTACACCTGCTCAGTCAGTCCCTCACTGGGCAGCCCCCTGGCAGATTCCTGGGAACTCCAACCTGACCTGAAAACTTATCTTTTCAGGCACCCCTTGCCCTCCCACAGTATCCGCTTTTACTGCGCTCACCCTGCCTCTGCATCCTATGTGCAGCTGGACCCCAGCCAGGCCTCTCCTCCATGCTCTGTGGCTGGATAATCATCTTGAACAGGGGGTGTGGGCTTTGCCGGGGTTCCTGGCACTTTCTATCTCCCTCAGAAACATCAGACCTGAAAGACTCCCTCACTTTCTTTCCTCCTCCCTCCTCCTCTCTCCTCTCTCTGTCATTGTCTGTCTCTGTCTTTCTCTCCCCCCCCCCCCTGCCATCTCTTTATGCTACCATCCAGCCATCCTGCACAGAAGCAGCACTCAAATCCTTCTCCCTCAAAGCTGGAGGCTAGGACTTACTAAGAGGTGGGAACTCCCTGGAAAGTTGCTCTTTCTTTGCTTCAGTATGGGAAACTTAGAGTTACCATGATTGAGGGGTAGGGATCATGCAAGAAGGTCCTACTTTATACTTCTCCCCAACCCCAAATGTGATCAAGGGAATTGAAAGGTTACTACATTTTGTAAAAGACTCTCCCAAGGAGAGCGCCTCGTATGAATGCCCCAGCACAGAAAATGATTCGGGTGCTACTTTTTCATTATCTCCTAGAGATGGTACAGGACAGGATCCAGATGAAAAGGGAATATACCTATGGCTCCATCCCAAAGATGCCTTTGGTGGTTGGTCTTAGTTATCTCCCTGAGAGAAGTGTCGAGGGAAATATTTGCAGGTCCAGCACAAGTCAACAACAACAAAAAGGGTGTATGTGGGGCTGGAGAAAAGTGTGGAGGGCAGGACCTGACTGACCCAATTCAATCCTCAGCACACCATCAGGCTCCCTGAGCCCTGCCAGAAGACATCCTTGAGCACAGAGCCAGGTGAAAGCTCTGAGGCACTGTGGGGTGTGGCCCACCACCACCACCACCACCAACAACAACAACAACAACCAGAAAGTGGATGGGAAATGACCAAAGTATCACGAGAGCTTCCACACTGGATTCATAATCACCTGAGCAGGAGTAACTTAGGCGCTTTGGAGAGGAAGGGGAAACTCTGATGGGCCATTTTACCTATTTGGAAAATACTTGCACTCGCCTCACTGCATGTTACTGAGTATAAAACAGCAGGTGCAAACTCCACATTTCTTTCCTCCCACCATACAGGCAATTAGAAAAAGATCTCCTTTGAGTGATGGTTGAACTGCTGAAAAGTGAGCTACTGAAGGGTCGGTCCATTTTGGAAGGAAATAACAATTATAAAACTGTTATTTGTATTGTTTTATACTTATTTGTGAAAATATTCAAGAATATCCTTAAATTTGTTGAATTAACCTATTTTTTTCTCAATCACTAACTGGATGGCAGCTTGAGGGATTCTATTCCCATAATTCATGCTCTTCTTCAAGTTAACTTCCCTTGAAACAAGGACAAGAAAATGAAAATCTCTAGTAGAGCAACCTGACTTGAGCAAACCTTCACGTCACTGGGGCATCAAAAGAGCCTTGCCTATCACTTTACTGCACATCTTGGGTCAGTCAGACTTTCTTGAATATTCCCTATTTAAGATGGAATTTTCTCATGTCTGATGATGTGTGGAGATATGCTTTCCCTGAAGTTTGAGAGCTAAATGTAATAAATCCTTTTAGGAATTTACTTAGTGCCCTCAATCTCTAAGATAGGAATTACTCCATGTTTTTTTATTTGAGCTGTTCCCTTTAATCATAGCTTTGCACATTCGCATCAAGCTGACCATTCCCTTGTTTCCGCCCTCGGTGCGGTTCTGTGATGTTTGGTCTCCAGGAGAATAAAATTCCGTGTGCTCATACCAGCACCGTGTCTCTTGACAGGCACAGTGATGATCTGTCAACATTCTATGAATAGTTAGCTTTGAGAAACACTCATGTGCCAGGATGTGGATTTCTCAAGCAATTTAATGCGTTGCCACCTGACAACGGCACAGACCTTTGTAGAAAAAATGTTTTCTTATGATCTGACCTACAGTGAAATGAAGTTTTACCAGGATGGATTTTCTGATAACTGGCTCCTGACTTGTGAGCATGAAAAGCTCCAGTGCCCACTTGCTGCTTGCTCTCTGCTTGTTCCCAAATACTTGTTGGGTGGGATTGAGGGATGAATTCCAGAATATCTTGATGCATGGCTCCAACTCCTCTGAATAAACACCAATATTATTGCTTTAGCTCCTGCTCCAGTCATCTTGTATCCACTGGAAAATGTCAGCAATGTTTCTGCCACTCTAACTTTTGCTAAGCTTAGTGCTGAGACTCCTTTTCTGAGATAAGGTTTAGCTGGTTGAATGGAGCTATGGGGCTGCAGCTCAGGACATTCTCATGTTCTCCAGGGGTTTGCCCTGGCAAGCTTGTGTTGAAATGATAAGGATTTTCCATCTTGCCTGTAGAAGGAATCACCCTTTCTCCTAAAGGAGTAATCCCAGCTTTCCTCTGATCTCTCACTTCTAAATTCCCATTTCATTCGGTATATGGAATTTAACTTTTGTATGTGTCTTTAAGACTTCCTGATGTCACCGTGTTTGCTTCCCTGCCCCATGAGCTCACAGTAGACCCCACATCAAAATACAGGCATACCTACAGGCATACCTTCCAGGACCACAGAAACTCAAAGGGCTGGAAACACCGAAGTTCATATGCAAGAGTCCTGAATTTCTTCTCCTGCACTGCAATGGCTTGCTGAGCACTACCAAGAATTATCCATAAACAAACAAACAAACATATAGAAAGCAGAAAACAGTCATTGCTCCTCATGAGAAAGCTAGACAGACAGAGAAAGAGAGAGAGAGAGAGAGAGAGAGAGAGAGAGAGAGGAGAGCACTTTCCTGGTTGCAACTAGCCCACTCACCTCACTGAATTTCCATGACTTAGATGTTTGCCCAGGTTAAAGGATCTGGGTCTTAATGCAGATAGGGATGAGCCTGAGGACACACAGAACCAGCCTTCAACAGTCAGTTCTCCTGTGCCCTTTCCAAGCTCATCTACACAGTCTATTCCCTGGAATTTTGCACATGGTGAAATCAGCAACCCAGTAGTCAGCAACGGTAACTTGCTTCACTTCTCTATTGCTATCACACAATGTGGCCCTTGGTAGCATTTGCTCTTCGTTCTGCTCGTCTATTTCCTTGGTAGAAAGTAGAAATGAAGCTGCTTGGACCTAAGCAGCTTCATTTGCTCCTGGAAAAGCTGTTGAAGTAGACAGTGAGGAAAAAAGAAGCTCTGATGAATGAGGGGTTCATAGGAAGCTCCCTCCCCCCCTCCACCACCTAGGTGCCAATCTCTGTGGAGACAGCACAAGGCAGGCAGGCTGGATTCCCAGAAGGGAGACCGGCTGCCTGATTAAGGCTGCGGAACCTGAGTACTATCAGCTGGGCTGCATTCCTGGAGCATTTGTGAATATATTTGCTTAGAAAGATGGTTTGTTTATAAGAGTTTCGAGTGGGAACCTAATGGGAAAATCACTGCATCATCTCTGATTACCGATTCCTCCGAACCGTCCATGCTTCCCTTGGAAACCATTTGAGAAACATTAACCATCCCCATCGGGGTGTCGGAGAGAAACCTAGGCACAGGTCATTAGTCACCTCCCACATTCCATTACCTCCGTTATTTTTAGATAATCTCTCTAATCTGGTATTCAGGGTAATTTCTAAATAATTCAGTCCCTGATGTATTTGGATTTCCCAATTCAAATTAGGAGCCTTAGGAAGGTGTATGGGGAGGGTTGGGGGAGATAGTACAGTGGGGGAGGGAGCTTGTCTTGACTGCCAACAGTCATGGTTCACTCCATGGAGTAAAGAGCCAGGAGTAATTATTGATCTCTAGGTATGACCCAAAATCCCAAAATGTGTGGGAAAAGTCATGAGAAACCTCAGAGGAGGGGAAATCGCTGCTTGTGTTGCAGAAGTTTGAATGTGGGTCTACGGGGTTGTAAGTTTGAATGCGGGTCTATGGGGTCGTAAGTTTGAATGTAGGACTACGGGGTCGTAAGTTTGAATGTGGGAATACGGGTCTTAAGTTTGAATGTGGGAATACGGGGTCTTAAGTTTGAATGTGGGAATATGGGGGTTTTAATCTGGAGCCGGTTTCTACCACATTCATCCCATTTAAGAAATCACCGAGTGTTTCTTCAGACTCAGCTGGCAAACTTTGGCCTCATTTGTCTTTCTAAGGCAGGGGATACCAGGTTGTGAGTTCCATAGAGTTGCAGTGAATCAGATACCGTAGAAAGCGTCTGCTTCAAAAGATGTGGAACATGGGGTGTGTTCCAGGTTGTAAAGTATCATCCCTGGTTGACTCTGACTTTTATTCTTATGGACAGCAGGTGACACCTGGGTGTTCTGAGAACCTGGAGTACAGGTTCTATTCTCTTGGGCCGCTCCTGACAGTGTAAGAATCAAACTGGCTGCACGCAGGCAAGAGCCTTCATCCCTGTATCATCTCTTCAATACTCTGGTTTACTCCTCCCAGAAGCTCAGCCTAACCCCTCCCTCAGAGAAAGTTCTGGTTTTGCAAGGTGACCAGGCACCTACTGCTTCACTAATGGACTATACAGAGCAGGAAATGCATAGACAAGGCCTCCCCACTTAGGGACAATATATGTAAGAATTCTGGTCCTGTTTTCTCAGTTCCAGAATGCCTCCCCAATAGAGTTGGTATGCAGGTAAGTAGCTTAGAGAGCGGTCATGGGGTGAGGGGATGGGGAGTCAGGGGTGCTTGCTTGAGTGTGTGATCAACTGAGCCTGGAATCCCAGTGGCCGTCTCAGACCCAGCTCTCTGCTCATGCCATTAGACATAGGAGTATGATTGATGTCCCCTAGCACACTCCTGGCCATGTATGTCCCACCTCTCACCCTGTAGGGTGCATGAACTCAGCAAGGATCTGTGTCATCCCCTGGGCATGAACAATTGGCCGCCCCTGCTGAGGAGGAACCGAGTACCAATACCCACCAGAGGACTTAAAGACCAAGCCAGAAAGGCAGTGAGAGAGATTATCACAGCAAGGGGACAAGTTAAATTTGAGATCCATGCTCACTTCTCCTGAAGGGTATTTTTTGCTAGCAGAGAAATTTAGATGCTTTTCAAAGGCTCTTTCCAGGGACTGTGTGTTTCCTTCTGCATTACCATCACATGTACCTCTAGTCTCTGTAAAATTCAAGGCTGTGCATCTACACAACCCTGAATATTTCTCTACAGATACCAGAGGCAGTCAGATAGAATAGAAAAATGATAAAGCTTCTGCCTAGCACCTGTTGGTGGTCTATTATAGTCCAATACAGAGGCATGATCTTTCCACACATGGTCATGTCCTCTCTTATGCACTGACCTTGGATGGGCATAGAGACCACACCATGCTGAGGGAGGGAAGTCTGCCCCTGGTGAGTGCAGATATGCCTTATTATCATGGAAATTCTCTCCCTGGGGTGAGCCTTGGTTCCAAATAAATCTGCAAATAGATATAGAGAGAAGGAAGGGGCACAGCTTTTATTACTATCTTTTGTTCTTGTTTTATTTTGAACTTAGTTTCTCGTATTAGTCTCTTTCTGTGCCTAGTTTATAAATTAAAACTTGTTCCAAAGTATGTGAGGTAGAGAAAAGGACATATATATTTTGTTCGGGAAACCGCTAGGCATCTTAAAGTGTAACCTCTCTGGATAAGGAGTGGGGGCATGAGTGTAATAGATGAGTATCGGTAGGTTTCTCAATAATATGATTCTTATGGAATTGGCTGAGATTTCTCTGAGGCACTGGTGAGGGGAGTTTGGGGACTAGGCACATATGTGTGAACAGCTGTTTTTATCAGGAACATTTTCAAGGAAACAAAACTCATTCCATTTTAAAATTAATCCTTTTCGAGAACTACAAGACACTGCTTCAAGAAATAAAAGAGGACAAGAGGAAATGGAAACACATTCCCTGCTCATGGATGGGGAGAATTAATATTGTCAAGATGGTAATACTCCCTAGAGCTTTGTACAGATTCAATGCGGTTCCTATAAGGATTCCCATGACATTCTTTAAAGAAATGACCAAACACTTCTGAAATTTGTATGGAATAATAAACCCCCACAGATAGCTAAAGCAATCCTTGGGAAGAAGAAGATGGGAGGCATCACCTTTCCCAACCTCAAACTGTACTATAAAGCAGCAGTAATTAAAACAGCGTGGTACTGGAATAAAAACAGACCTGTGGACCTATGGAATAGAGTTGAGTATCCTGACACCCATTGGATTTAGAGATGACTACAAGAGTATGCTACCCGCACGGCAGAGCCTGGCAAGCTACCCGTGTCGTATTTGATATGCCAAATACCAGTAACAATTATAGACCTCATTCCCATGACCTGATGGAATGGTTTGAGGCTCTTTATGTTCCTGGATCAAGCAGGTGCCCTTGGGCTCTACTAGCATGATACAGGACACATGGAGATGTTACTGGTGCCCGCTCGAGCCAATCGATGATGAACGGGAAGACAGTGATACAGTGATCCTGACACCCACCCTCAAAGACATGATCAGTTGATCTTTGATAAAGGTCCAAACTGGAGTAAGGGAAAGCCTCTTTAATAAGTGGTGCTGGGAAAACTGGACAGCTACATGTAAAAAAATGAATTTGGACCTGTGTCTAACACCTTGCACAAAAAATCAGATCAAATGGATTAAAGATCTCAATATCAGACCTGATTCCATAAAGTACGTTGAAGAAAATATAGGAAAATCCCTCCACGACATTGAAGCTAAAGACATCTTCAAAGGTGAAACACCATTAACAAAGCAACTAGAAGAAAATATAAATATATGGGACTCCATGAAACTGAAGAGCTTCTGCACCTTGAAAGAAACAGTGACCAAGATAGAAAGACAGTCCACAGAATGGGAAAGAATATTCACCCATTACCCATCTGATAAGGGGTTAATATCCAGGATATATCAGGCACTGGTACAGCTATATAAGAAAAAAACAGCCAACCCCATTAGAAAATGGGGAGAAGAGATGAACAGAAACTTTGACAAGGAAGAAATTCTAATGGCCAAAAGGCATATGAAAAAATGCTCATCATCACTAATCATCAGAGAGATGCAAATCAAAACAACAATGAGATATCACCTCACACCACAGAGAATGGCCCATATCCAAAAGGGTAAAAGCAACAAGTGCTGGCGTGGATGTGGGGAAAAGGGGACTCTCATACACTGTTGGTGGAATGTCGACTTGTACAACCTTTCTGGAAAACAATATGGACATTCCTCCAAAGACTAGAAATTGAGCTCCCCTTTGACCCAGCCATTCCGCTCCTGGGAATATACCCTGGAAAGCCAAAAACACACAGCGGAAACACAATCCGCACTTTTATTTTCATAGCAGCACTATTCACAATAGCCAGAACCCGGAAACAACCAGTATGCCCGAGAACTGATGACTGGATAAAGAAACTGTGGTACATCTACACAATGGAATACTATGCAGCTGTCAGAAAAAATGAAGTTATGAAATTTTCCTATAAATGGATGGACATGGAGAGAATCATGTTGAGTGAAATTAGTCAGAAGGAAAGAGAGAGACATAGAATGACTGCATTTATTTGCATGACATAAATATACCAGGTGATCTTACCAAAAGTGGAAATTACCACAAGCGCGGTGGGAGTCAGGAGGTTTGGTTAGATAGAGAAGGGAACATGTGTGAATAAATGTCTAAAGGTCTGATACCAACATAGAACTGAGCATTAAATACAGACAAAAAAATGCAAATGATGGCTTCTAAGTGTACATAGTGCAACCCACAATGTGTGGGAGAAGGAGGAGAGAGAGAGGGAGAGAGAGAGGAGATAAAGAACCTGCCATTTAGGCAGGATGTGGGGAGTGGGGAGGGAATTGGGGACATGGGTGGTGGTTGAGGGGCACTGGTAGAGGGCAGGGTGCTGGAACACTGTGTGACCGAAACCCCAAGCGTGAACAATGTTGTAATTGTATATCTCACGGTGGTATAATAAAATGTTAAAAAAAATTAATCCTTTTCTTGACTCTTGCTTGAATGAGTAGGCATGATGACATGGATAATTCCAATGAGCGTTCTACTACCATCCCATGGAGATTGTTGTCAGGTGGAGATTCCAACCACTTGGCTTTGTCTTTCCACGAGCATAGACCCAACAGGAGCACAAGCCGAATCCTTTGTCCTTTTGGTCATCAGTGGTACTTATTTCTCACAGTTTCCAATCTCTGCTCCATGGATGCCCCATCCCAAGGACTGCTTCTGCCTGGAGTAGGTTTGTTTTTCCTGTTCTGTTGTCCTGATTGCTCTTTCCTATGTCAATGACTCTGTTTTTTTCTTTGAGAGCAGTGTATCAAGAGTCAGTGCTGAAGAATTGATGTGGGATCTGTCTCAGCTCTTATTTTTCCTAACAAGCCCCTTTGAGCCACACCAGAGTTTATGCTAATGAGCCATTCTGGTTGTACTGCTCCATAGGGTTCAGGGAACAGCTGGCTTCTGCCAAACAAGAGCAATTCCTTAAAGGGAGAAACTTTCTAAGTCCTTCCATGACTTTCTGAAAGGAGCAACTGAAGCTGCTTCTAGAACAACTAGTAATTCAGTGGGGTTGTCTGAGTCATGCACTCACAGACACCAGCACTGAACAAAGAGATCAGGCCGACTTCCTGTCAGGGGGACATATTGATGAAGAGGCAGAGAGCAGCTGGATTCCATGGGCACAAAAATTCTTTTGCTTGACACCCTGTACTCTCCGGTCGATCCAGAGTTGCACCCTGGGTATAAAAATTTTCATTGCGACTTTTAAAATAAAACTGAAATTTCCAGATCTGTTCCAGAACAGAACAGAATATTTTCAAAGCATCTAACAGAGAGGTGGGCAATGCCTCAAATCTATAAAGAACTCACATAACCCAGTAGAAAAGGAAACATGAGTCTTTAAAAATGGGCAGAGGCCCTGAATAGATCCTTTCCACATAGATAACATAGAGCCCAAACTCAACAGGCAATAGGGAAATGGAACATCAACTCCCACCTACTGGAAAAAGATGTCATCTGTAAGACAAGGAGCAGACACGGGTCAGAAGGGGGAGCAAAGGGACTCCTGTGCCCTGTTGAAGAAAGTGCACATTGGTGCCATATGCACAGGAAATAATTTGGAGGTTTCTCACCATTTGCAAATAGAATAATCATCACTTATTTAATCCACTTGAGTGCATATGAGTCAGAAGTCAAGATAGAGATGCAATTTATGTGTCCATCAACAAAGTAAAAGGAAGAGGTGGTACACACACACACAGATCTATCTAAAGGGAAAAAAGTCTTGCCATTTGTACCAGGAAGGAGGCCCTTAAAGACATTCCGCTGAGTGAAACAGTTGAAGCAGGGAAAAGCAAATGCTGTGTGATGTCACTGTCATGTAGGGTCCGTTAAAAGCCAAGGGAAAAGCAGGAGAATAGATGAGTTGTATCCAGGTGTGGGTGGGGAGGGAAAAGGTTGAAGGAAAATCAAAAGGCCCAACTTTTAGTTACGTAGGACTAAGTCTTGGGGTAATAATCTGGTAGGGGGTGAGAAGAGGAATGCTGTCCTGTGTACTTGCCAATTGCCAAGGAAAGTGACACGGAGCATGTCCATGATCAGGAAAGAATCGTGACTCTTGGGGCATTGGGTGAGAAAATAACTGGAGCAGTTGTTCTCAATATGGATTCAAAATGTGAAAATTGTGTTACACTGCTTAAACTAAGAAAATTTGTGTGTCAATTAATTTCAATAAAAGGCAGAAAGGATGCAGGTAAGGATTATAGCTCATGCCAATAACAGAATGCTTGCTTTATGTGTTTAGTAAAATGTAAAGGAATAATACGCTTAAAGATGTCTTGGACACGTTTTTCTTGAGGGTTGTTGGTTCTAATTTATAAAGAACACAGGTTATTTTCAAGGTATTATAATCAGTCAGTGCATCTAACAAAAAAAGAATAGAATGAGCAACATTCACATACATGTCAGAAATATTCATATCCTTATGGCACAAATTCAATTGCAAATGAGTTTTTTTAAATCAAATTATCTAACCTAAAGTAGGAAAATCCCTGTTGGAAATCAAGTTAAGTGTAAGTGAGGGTGTCAGGGGGTTGTGGAGGAATTCAGCTTGGCCTGGGTTGTCAGGGCAGTCTGGGAGGCTTAACCCTTCCATTTCTGGGTTGTGCAATGTCTCCAGGTAGCACCAGAATCAACTTGAATGGCAAATTCCCTCACCCTGAAACAGAATTGATGGTGGGGTGGGACTATCTGTCTTCCTGTACTATCTCGCTTTACATTTTGGCCCCTTTACCTTGAGTCTTTGGTTGATAAAACCTTCTGACCTGGAAACAGTCAGAGCTGTTTCCACTATCCCCCTGAGGTTTCCAGTTAGGGTAAATGTGGGTTTTGGGGGAGGTGGAAAAGAACAGGTTATCAGCTTCAGGGAATGCTGTTCTCAATGGGTTTACGTTGGCAATCTACAAACTGGCCTCGCACTGCCAGAGCGTGAGGCCAGGGGGCACAGCTCATTATTGGAGAGCTGGGATGTCATCCTCAGAGACTCCAGAAAAGAGCTTGGTGCTTGGTATGGATTTGTAGAAGGGGCAGTAAGATAATTGAGTTTAGCTCTTGGCAAGATCAACAATGATCTCCTCGGAGAAAGATGTCAAGAGATGCTCTTTGTGTCCATGAGGTAATACTGCAGCATCTGCCTCACTAGTGGAGACCTTTTTTTTGATTTATTTTTTACCCTGTGGGGTAATATTAGACACTAACTGTGGCAGAGAGTCAACAGGATTTTGTAAATTAGCCAAAGCTAACGAGACCCAAAACGGTGAAGTGTTCTCCCACTCAATATGCTGTGGGTTACGGAAGGAAAGCCTCAGAAGGCAAGTGGGGTGTGTATATGTTTGTGTATTCATATGTGAGTGAAGGCACCATGTGTTCAAAGTGTGAGCATGCCTGTGTGAGTGCTGGATGTATAGCATGTCTGCGCTGTATGTGTGATTGTGTGGCACATGTGTGTGTGGTATATATGAGTGTATGTGTCTGCAAGTGTAAGCATGTGAGTGTGTGTATGTGAGTAGTGATGTGTATATTGTATGGATGCAAAAACTAGTGCAAAAACTTTCATGAAATCTTTGATTCTGAGTCAGGGAGAGGTCAGTGAGATAGCCCAAAAGGCCTGTGCATTGTGTGTGGGAGTCTGGGGGCTTTACTCCTGCAACCCCGTGCTCCCCTGAGAACCATTGGGAGCAAACCTGAGCACAGAACCAGGACATGTCCCTGAGCACTGCCATGTGTGGTCCCCAACCACAATGACAACACAAACAATTCTACTAGAGCCACATAAAAGTCTTTGGGGACTGGGGCTGGAGAGGTAGAACAGTGGGTAAGGCACTTGTCTGGCATGCAGCTGATCCAGTTTCAATCTTCAGCACCACAGATGGTCCCCCAAGATCCACCAGGAGTGTTCCCTGAGTGCAGAGTCAGGAATAAGCCCTAAAGTACCACCGGGCGTGGCCTCAAAACTTAAAAAAAACAATCTTGGGGATGAAACACATAACCTCCGGGTGTGGCTTCAAAACTTATAAAAAACAGTCTTGGGGCTAAAACACATAAAATAGCTAAACCTTCTTGTTTGCACAGATGCTGCGTGTGCAATATTGAATGATGAGTGATTCTGAAATAACACTGATGACTCATTTCTCTTAATAAACATTGGAGGTGGGGTGGCAGATGCCAAAAATGGAAGCGTGGACTGCGAATTCAAAGTCTCGGGGATGTGGAGACCTGAGAGAAGAAGCAAAAATCACGGATTGGGACCTGCACCCAGAGGAAAATCGAGCACCTCAGCTTGCTGACCCACACGCAAACCAGAAAGAAACCTTTGCTTCAAGCGCTGCTGAGCTGACTCTGAGCCAGCAATCTTTTCGCCTAAAAAACAATAGCAAAAGGCTACAGGTCATGTTTTCTCTCAGACATTTTGAAAGCATCCAAAAGAAATATGAGAGTTAGAATCTGTTGATCCATTTCTTGAGGGAAGGAGAGAGTCCAGCAGGGGAGGGCAGGCCTGAAGGAAACCATCTACAGTTAGGGGTCTCTAATCGGCCTACTCCAGCTCCTAAAGTGGGGAGACTCTATGCAATGCCCTTGAGAGAAGGGGGCCACAGATGAATGCCATTCTGGCCAGGTCTGCGCAGCCGTGCCCGGGACTCCCGCGATGAGTTAATTCAGTTCCTCGCAGCTTGTCCTACTGTCATTTGAGATGATGCTTCCTCTAAGACTCTCATGATGAAAAAAGGTCATTCTCCACCTTCAATCCTCAGGCACTTGTGGGGTTTTCTTGGTTTGAGTCGATCATTGCAGTACTTAGAGGTTATACCCAGCTGGCGTCTTGGCCAGCCAGATCAGTGGTTCCTGGCTTTGGGGAAAGGACGCCAGGACAGCCTGGGCCCTCTTTCGGTGAGGAGCACCGTGGGTCATACCCAGTGGCACTTAAAAGCCTCTAAGACAATATCAGGCCATGCTCAGGGACCACTTGTAGCCAAAAGTGAACTGGGGTTGAGTATATGCAAGATAGGAGCCATAATCCCTGCACTGTCGTTGCGGCCCCTGGAGTCACACAGATTTCTTCTCAAAGCAGCTGGCAATATAAAGGAAGAATTCCAGGGGATTGTGGAATCTTTGGGATTTCTTCATCTAGGAAGAGCAAGTCTGGGTTCAGGGCCCTAGACGACCTTTTCCTTCAACCACAATTGCCCTCGAAGCCATGAGTTCATCGTCCAGCAATTCCATTCTTCTGAAATCGCCTCAGTCTGCGAAAGCTCAATTCTCTGCAGGACCAATTGATTCTTGACCCACAAAATTTGCTCTGGGGTCCGAGGCTGTCTCTCTTTCTATAGGGCAATATTTCAAGTCAGTCAATACAGACCGCTGAACTTTTTACCACTTGATTCTAAGGCTTCCAAATCTATTTTTGTCTACTCTTTTTTAAAAGGTTGTCTCATAAAACTTGGCTTGCTGGGGAAGGTCTTATGAAGCATGGAACTGTAGTCTTCAGGGTCTAAATTGGGGTACTCAAGAACCCCGTTCAGTAAGTTTTCTGGAATGTCTGTTTCAAGACTTAAATTCAAAGAGCTTAAGCATTCTTAGAATATCCGCCCCTCACCCCCATCTTCAAAGGACTGAATGCATCAGTCATGTCAAAGAATTTTGGAAGATTCAGCAAAAGACCTGGAAATCATCTTCCAAGTGACCTAAGTCAAATGTTACAGTGAATTCCTTTCCCGTGTGCAGTCAAAAGTCCATTCACAATAGAGCAAGAGAAATGCATGTGGAGAGTCATCAGGACAGAACCAGAACCTTCACTGGGAAATATAAATATGTCCCTTGTTCTTTATTCAGAAGAGATTGAATTCACTTTGTGAAGTCAAATATTCCTTTGAGGTGGCATGAGGTCTGTAGAAGAGAAAGGAGAGAGAGGCGTTCACGGGTGGCTGAGACAGAGGCCCTCGGACAATGGACGCCGTCTCCTTCTCAGCTGTGTGCTGACTCCTGCTTGGGGAGGAGCCCGGAAAGAGCCCATCACAGTCATTGAGAGTCTCTCTGGTTTATTTCTGAGTCCACCCTATTCCTCTCTGAGCATTTATGAGATCCAGGGGAAACAAAGAAATATAACTCTCGTTAGCTTATTTACTTTTTGACAGTTTTAAGAACTTTATTTGAAATTTCCATCACAGAACACCCATTATTTGATTAGGAATGCATTAGCTGAGCAAACATTTCTGTAAAAATAAATATAAATCTGATTATATTTGGTGGGCTTAAAAAGCACTCAAATTCTTAGACTAAAACCTAATGTTTGGTTTTCTTTTGTTTCTTTTTCTAGTATCAGTCCCCTAAGAACTCTTGACTCGTATCTAGGATTTATATTGAGGAAGGAATTTCAATTCAATTCAAAGCCTCATAAATACCTCGGTGGAACAAGATATTTAATATTCTCTACAAAGTTTTATTTTTCCTTTATATAGAAAAACAAATATGTTTCACACTATCTATAGGACATACCCTGGGCAATTTTTTTCCTGAAGTGGTGATGTATTTATAGTGACCCCAGGCATTGGATCATTTATATTTTTATACATTAACAATATTAACTTTTTGTCCACTGTATTTCAGGTGGAATATTATCTTCTAGTAGCACACAAAATAAAACAAAGTACTTGCCCATAAAAATGCCAAAACTTAGAGGAAGAAAAATAACTGAAGACCAAAAAAAAGCAAAAATAAGATTCTGTATGATTAGTGAAAAATTCTATAGATGTACGGAGAAGTTATTACCTTTGAGAGTAGAGGCAGCAAGCACTATTTACTCTGAGTTTTGGCTCATCAGTATAAACTTGACAGAGTGCAGCCAGGAAGAAATGAAGAGTTTCATTATCAAGGCTGGAGGAGAGAAACAGAGTCACAGCACCAGCTCTTGAGCTCATGCTAAGGATGTGACTCACATAAGACTGAGGAACCAGATTACTAGAAGATGAACTTCCGTAAAAGTGTAAATAGGACACCCAAGGATCAGAACAAGGAAGACACATTGGAAATTTGAGGAAGAAATAACTAATACCTGAACCATAACAAATATGTCAAATTTAAGAAATGAGAGCATGTGAGAAAAAAAGTCCGAGATTTAACTCAATCAGATAGAGGAGTGTGTGTGTGTGTGTGTGTGTGTGTGTGTGTGTGTGTGTGTGTTCAATCAGAGATGATGTAGATGGCAGGAAAAGGGCCCCCCCATTCTGTTGGTGATAATGGTGGCTGCTTCAACCACTTTGGAAAACAATATAGACACCTCTCAAAAAAACTAAGAATTGAGCTTTTATATGATCCAGAAATTTTATTTCTCAGTATCTATCCCCAGGACCCCAAATCTCTATTTCTAAAAGGCTTTTATTGCAGCACTATTCACAACAAAAGTGTCCAAGGAGAAATGAGAAACCTAGACAAGACTAGAGAGAACCCAGGATCTTGATTTGGCCCTTCAGTGGATGGCTCGCCTCACTGTCTTGTGTTCCTGTCTGCTGTCCCCACTGAGAAAGCGCCTTCAGAGCTGTTTCCTGATGGATCTCTGCTTATCCTCTCTGCTTCTTCTTCTCCAGACCCACAAAAACAGTTATATTTTCTGTGGGGGACTCAATTTAAAGTCAGCTCTGGAGGGAAGATCCTGGATGCCCCAGATAAAGGATGTTTTCAGTCCCAGAACAGAAAATATTGACCCTCCAAGATAACTGTTTACTTCCAGGGTCAGAACAAGAAAGAAGATGAAGAATGTGCCAGGCTTTGGGTTGTGGTAGCAACATGTGAGGTGAATCAAGACAGATCCTAGCAGGCAATGCTTAGGACACTCTGACCAGAGACTGGGGCCTCATCTACACATCGGATGTCTCCAATGCAGAATTCCTTTTTCTGAACTGCGTACAGCATTTAGAACTACTGCCAAGGATTCAAAAGATGAATTAGGTTAAGGAAAAATATTCCAGAAGAATATTTTTGCAAGAAAATTTTATATTTTTAGGCATGAAATACACTAATTAAACTTTTCTGCCTATTGTGATTTCAGCAATCCTTCTGGTTTATACAAATATGATCATATAATCCCACAGAGATTATCATAAAATTCCTGAAAGAGCCAGAGTATTAAAGATAATTTGTTCAGCATAATACAATAGAATTAGAATAGAAGGGAGGATGAAATACCACTTCCACATAAACATGACCCCAGACTTTTAGAAAATTTAAAACCTTATCTTGTATGATTTAATAAAAGAATAGAAACAACAAATAAAATTACATAGATTCCCAAATATAAAACATATGTTTTTAGAAAAAGCAGACACAGAAGAAAATGTGTAAGATGCAAATGTTCTTACTATTCACTGTATCACTGTCTTCCCGTTCATCATCGATTTGCTCGAGCGGGCCCCAGTAACATCTCCATATGTCCTGTCTCATGCTAGTAGAGCCCAAGGGCATCTGCTTGTTCCAGGAACATAAAGAGCCTCAATCCATTTCGGAATGAGGTCTATAATTGTTACTGGTATTTGGCATATATATGAAATACAACACGGGTAGCTTGCCAGGCTCTGCCGTGCAGGTAGCATATTCTTACAGGCATCTCTAAGTCCAGCATATATTGATGAACCACGCGGCCACTTGCGGCCAAGCGAGCCGGGCGCTGATAGGCTGGTCTGCTGGGTGGAGGTCTGACGAGAGAGAAGTCCGGATGTGGAAAATGGAGGCCCTCATGGAGTAGGGGGTCATCTGGCTTGTTGTGAGGCTCTGCTGGGGTGGTGGGCCAGGACTAGAACCCACCATCCCTCCCGGCGCCTCGTGAGCGGCTGGTCACAGGGAGAGCCAGTAGCAGCTCTGCCCCATGTCTGTGAGTCTCTGAACCAGCATACCTGGAGCCAGATTTAAGAAAGACTGCTGCAGGGTGGAACTCGATGAGCCAGGTGCTGATAGGCTGGTCTGCTGGGTGGAGGTCTGACAAGAGAGAAGTCCGGATGTGGAAAATGGAGGCCCTCATGGAGTGGAGGGTCGTCTGGCTTGTTGAGGGGGCTCTGCTGGGGTGGTGGGCCAGGGCTAGAACCCACCATCCCTCCCCGGGCACCTCGTGAGCGGCTGGTCACAGGGGAGAGCCAGTAGCAGCTCTGCCCCATGTCTGTGAGTCTCTGGACCGGCATACCTGAGCCAGATTTAAGAAAGACTGCTGCAGGGTGGAACTCGATGAGCCGGGTGCTGATAGGCTGGTCTGCTGGGTGGAGGTCTGACGAGAGAAGTCCAGATGTGGAAAATGGAGGCCCTCATGGAGGGGGTCGTCTGGCTTGTTGCGTAGGCTCTGCTGGGGTGGTGGGCCAGGGCAAGAACCCACCATCCCTCCCGGTGCCTCTTACTATTAACAAAGCAGAATTTGGCTGAATATGGTTGACTCTACTCTTATATCCAGACCAACAATGTCTGATATTTCATAAGCTCTTACTGGCAACAGTGGCAATGTGCTATGTGGCAGAAGATAAAGGCAACAGTGCTATGGGGCAGAAGATAAAGTTAGCCCATTCTTGGTTAAGGTACTTTTTCTTGCACGTGGTCATCCCAGACTCCATACAGTCCCCTGAGCACCACCAGGAGTGATCCCTGAGCACAGAGCTACAGTAGGCCCTGAACACTGCCAGATGTGACCCAAACTCTGCCCCCAACCAAAATTATTTTGCACCAGTCCCTTCTTTGGCACCCTGTCCACCATCATTGCTACACCAGAACTAGTCACACACCAGGATGGTTCTGTAAAATATGAATTCACGCCACGTGACACAACTGCCTGACGCCTCCCACTGATGTTCTAAATTACTAAATTACAAATGAAATTCTACATCATTTTTAGAATGAGACTGTTCTTACCTTCTCCCCAGTTCCCACAGCACCTGCTGGCTCCTCTCTGACTCTGCCCCTTGCCCTATGAGCTGAGGGCATCACTGATCCTGCTTCTCAGAGAAACACTGGATCCTGCAATTCTCAGAGAATCTCAGGAATGACCAAGCCTCAGGCTTGCTCTAGAATTATATCTCTCCAGAAATCAATACAGCAAAACCCCTCCCTTCTTCCAGGATATGGATTCAATGTTACCCTCAATGAACCCTTCACTACCCACCTTAGTTATATTTGCAATGCTTCCCATAGCGCCTGCATTATTTTTTCCTGGTAGTACATTCACACTCCCCAACATAGTATGCAATATAATCATTGGTCTATTGGCTTTAAATGTTGATTTCTCTTAAGATCTACCCCCCACACACACATATGCAGAGACATTATTGGAAAAGATACATGTATATCCTTGTTTATTGCAGCACTTGCTCTATGTGCAAATGACCCAAATGCCCAATGATAGAGGAATGAGCAAAATAGTTGGGGTGTAAATGGAAATTAAAAAAAACTATACAGCTGAAAGAAAAGATGAACTAGTACAGCTTGTGGTAGTTTGTAAGGGGCCAGAGTGATAGCACAGAGGATAGGGTGTTTGCCTTGCATGTGGCTGACCCAGGCTACGCCTCTGGCATCCCATAAGGGTCTCCCAAGCACTGCCAGGAATAAGTCCTGAGTGCAGAACCAGGAGTAACCCTGAGCATTACTGGGTGTGATCCAAAAAAGAAAAACAAAAGGAACTAGAGGGTATATGCTGAGTGAAATTAGCCAAAGAGAGAAAGACAAGTCCTCAATCTGTGAAGCACAAGGAAACAAGACAAGGAAAGATTGTTGATAATAAGCTGTCTCCGGTTCTAGAAGACTAACTAACAGTACCAGGTTCAGTGGATGGGGAGAAGGTGGACTGGTCACCATGGAGTTGGTGGTGGTGAGGTGAGATTACTGTCTACACCAAAAACCAGAAATGTCAACATCAGGATAAGCACATTGATAAATAACTTGTCACGTGTCTTCCCTTTCATCATTGACTTGCTTGAGCTGGCACCAGTAACATCTCCATATGTCCTGTCTTATGCAAGTAGAGCCCAAGGGCATCTGCTTGCTCCAGGAACATAAAGAGCCTCCAAATCATTTCATCAGGTAATAAGGTCTATAATTGTTACTGGTATTTGGCATATCAAATATGACAAGAGTAGCTTGCCAGGCTCTGCCATGCGGGTGGCATACTCTTGTAGTCACCTCTGATTTCCAGAATTTATTGATGAACCGCGCGGCTGCAAGCGGCCGCACGAGCGGGCTGTGATCACCTCTTCTGCTGGGTGGAGTACTGATAAATAAATAAACTATAATAAACTTTAAAAAATGTAAAGTCAGATTTAAAAACACAGTAGGGAGAAAGTACAGCAGGCAGGTGTTTACGCATGTGGACAGCCAGAGCCATCCCTGGCACTGCTTCTGGTTCTCTGAGCACATGGGGAGTGACCCCTGAGTGCAGAGCCAGGAATGATCTCTAATCAAACCATTGGGTGGTCCAAAAAAAAAAAACAACAAGCATGTTTATTTACATTAAAATGTAAAATTCCTTGAATTTTTTGTTTTAACTGATACATTCTATATACTTAATAGATAAAAATTAAGACTTTATTCTGAGTTTTGAAACCAATTGTATACATTGGATGACATAAATGGTAGGAACTAGAAGACAGGTCAATATAAAACACCTCAATGGAAACAGAAAAAAATTATGAAAGTTAATAAAAGAGAATTCAAAAGTGAAGATTCACCACTGTAACCGAGAGGGAATGGTAGTGATATGAATGATGACCACAGATAGTCTAAGAAGTGAGAAAGAAGAGAGAGGAGAACCACCCACAAGTTCACTCTGTTGATCAGCACACAGAAAAACTAGAGAATCAGCAACTAAGTGTTTCCTTCAGATACTGGAAAGGAGAAAAGACATAACTTTTAACCACTTTAGAAGTGGTGAAAATTATGAGAGATGAAGATATTTTATCATGATGAGGAGCAGGGGGCCAGGAGTGACAACACATTGGGTAGGGTATTTGCCTTGCACTTGGTCGACCCAGGTTAGATCCCCTGCATCCTATATGGTCCCAAGAGACCAATAAACAAACAAAGAAAGAAATAAATGCTGATGGTGAAGGTGCAAATCCATGGGTAAGAAACAAACATTATAAGTTATACTTAATCAAATTCACAACCGCAGAATATATAAAGAAAAATGAAAACTGTAAGCAGAGTTAGAAAATACAAAAAAGTCCCTTTCTTCATCCCTAAGATAAAAAAGATGCAAAATTCAGAGCAGATGCAGAGTTGTGGATGCTTTTTCTCACCTGCAATTACCTAACAAATCAATGCACTTTAGTGGTAAGCCACCCAATCTGTCACCTTAGTGTAGACGGGGGACTCTGTGTTGGAGTTGTCTGTAAAGCACAGTCAGGAAAGGGCCTTCAGGGGAAGGCTTGGTGTTTGGGTGGTGCCCATTTTCAAGCCATGAACTGGAGGAAGAGTTTGCTCGAAGCTGCTCCTTCCAGACATGTGTGCGCAGGTATCTTCGCTTCTTACCACCACTTGACGAGGCTTCCCCTATGATGTTGCTGATACTGACAATTTCTTTTTTCTTTAAAGTATTTTATTATACCACCGTGAGATATACAATTACAAAGATGTTCATATTTGGGTTTTGGTCATACAGTGTTCCAGCACCCATCCCTCCACCAGTGCCCATCTCCCACCACCAATGTCCCCGGTTCCCTACCCCTCCCCAGCCTGCCTCCATGGCAGGTTCTTTATTTCTTTCCTTTCTCTCTATCTCTTTCTTTTTCCTTCCATTCCAGATTGTGGATTACAGAACATACATTAAACGGTTGTCATGTGTATCTTTTGCCTCTATTTAATGCTCAGTTCTAGGTTGGCATTAGTACCTCTACAATTGTTAGCACACTGTTCCATTTTCTGTCTTACCTAGCCTCTGACTCCCACACGTTTGTGATAATTTCCACCTTTGACAAGACCTCCTGATACATCTTCACTTGACCTTGGATATTGGTATCATAATAAGTACATATATATTTATGTCATGCAAATAAATGCAGTCATTCTGTATCTGATACTGAAAATTTCTTTGTACCACAGATTTCCTTAAACTGCTGACTTTATCAAAACCAACAAGGAAAGGTGTTTGAACAAGACGAATGATACAGTCTTAGGGAAGACCCTATTGCTCATTGGTGAAATCAAAGAGAGGCACTTTCATAGGGTTTGATTATCAGGAGACAGGCATAACTGCAGTTCTTTCCAGAAGGCACCCCGACCCTGAACTACACACGATTGTACAATCCACCCTACACTACACACAGGATTGTGCAACTATCTAATTGATATCAGTACATTTTAGCCAATGACAAACAAGTTCACAGGGAATGCCTACTCAAATTGATTACATGTTGGATCATAAAGTGAACCTTAACAAATTTCAAAGGTTTTAATTCATTCAAAGTGTATTCTTTGACCACAGTGAAATTAAGTTAGAAATCAATAAAAGGAAGAAAACTAGAAATTCCCTCCCACTGCTTGGATGTTAAACAATGCACTTGTAAGTAATGCATGGATTTTTTTTTAAAAAAAGAATAGAAATTAGAAAAACATTGTAACTAAATGACAAGGAAAGTATAAAATATTAAAGCTTGGGGAATGCAGCTAAGAGAGCTTAGGAGAAAATTTATAGTGTTAATACTTTTAAAAGAAGAAAGGTTAAAAATCAATGATCTAATCTTCCTTCTTAACAGATAGATATAAAAATAACGTATACCTTAAACCTGAAGACAGCAGAAGTAAGATAATACAATAAAATCTATTTCTGCTTCTCTGGAGAATCTTGACTAATGAAAATGATTTATGGATGCAGTATCAAACATAATCATCTGCCAGTAGAATGACATGAGTAGTTCATGATGAAGAGCGCTGGTGAAGATGGAAATATAAAAATGGCTCTCTACATTATGTGCACAGTATCACACTTATATAATATACAATACATGCGCTATATTCCAATGAAGACCTTTCTATTATGAACGCTAGAGATACTATAAGCATTTAGCCATTAGGTATGTAGAAAGAAAGGAGGAGGAGTTGCCTACAATAGTACGTAAGATGAAGGAAAATGAGAAACATAATGTGTAGTGGACAGAATTATAGTAGATACAATCTGAAGTTGTTAAAAAAATGAAGAGAAAAGTACAGCAGGAAAACAGCTCTGGTTTTACCAGACTGATTCCATTGCTGTATCCTGGTGTGTTCATTCCAAGGAAAGCATTTCTGGACCCAGTGGAATCTGAGAGCCTGGTTTTGAATCAAGAGTTAACGTGTTTCTGTCTTTATGTTTGCTTGCTTTGGGGTGGTGGGGAGATGGATCTTAGAATATAACTCTTTGGGACCACCTTTATCAATACAAAATTAAAACTAACAGATTTGTTGCTTAGAATGGACCCTTCGTATTGCATTGCAGGTTGGCACTGAGATTTTGGGGGGGCTTATAATTTTTTATTAGAACTGTGTTATTTTGTGGGGCCTGCATGATAGTACAGTGAGTAGGGCAGTTGTCTTACCTGCATCTGACCTGAGTTTGATCCCCAACATCCCATAAAGTTCCCCAAGTCTGCTAGGAATGATTCCTGAGCACAGAGATAGAAGTAACCCCTGAGTATCACGAGGTGTGGCCTGGAAACAAAAAGAACTGTTATTTTTTCAGCTTGGGTGATTTTCTGATGACAGAATCTCACAGGATGTGGGAGATTTTCCCTGATCCATTCACCTCCTTGTGCATGTGGCAGGGCTTGAGGATCCACAGTAGCGGAGTGGCCGAGTGGAGTGCACTGACTCATGTCGGTGACCTCCCCAGCCATATCTGCTGCCCAGCCCTTCTCAGACTTCAGAGACTGGCCTGGGCCCCACTAACCCTCGAAACAACTGCACATGAGTCAGGCATATGTGCAGAATATCTGCAGGTCACCAAACAGGGGAGGACCGGGGACTCCCAAACAGGGAGGACGGCAGGGTGAGTCTGTTTGCTGAACAGCATGTCACATAACAAAGGTCCTCCCAAGCACAGACCCAGCAAGTCTGAGTGAAGTGACTTACCCACGGAGAAGACATTTACCATGATCACGTGTCTAAATGCTTTATGCCTTTATTGAAGGTAATAAAATATTGAATCCAATGAAAGATTCTGGCTTCACAGTTCCTCTAGAACTTCTATTCGGCATCTCTGTGAAGGGTTTTGCCTCACATATGCTTGTGAGTTGGCTGCTGTACTGGTCCAGTGGTTTTCTCCTCATCCCAGCCTTTTACAACATCCCTGGCCATAAAAATGCAGCCAAGTGGGCCACAGAGATAGTCCTGGGATTAAGGCACTTGCCTTGCAGGTGACTGACCCCCATTCTATCCCCAGCACCCCAGATGGTCCCTAAGCACTGCGAGGAGTAGTCCCTGAGTGCAAAGCCAGGAGTAATCCCTGAGCACACTGGGTGTGGCCATGGCTTCCCATAAGAAATAATTCTGTATGAGAAGAAATTCTTTAAACACTTCATGTTCCAGAGAATATGCCAGTCAAAGCCTTCAAAATGACCCATATGCTTCATTGCTGTGGTGTACACTTGGTGTATCATCAAACAGTGCCAGCACACAACTCGGGAACAGAGGCACAAACACAGTTGAGGCACACATGTAAGTGGTGATGTGTTCCCCAGACCCATTAGATGATGAATTTATGTACAGAGATTCACCACTACATACAGATACACAGACACACACAGACATACACACACCCACAGACACATACTTCGTCCGCTTCTCACTTTTGGGTCACTTGTTCCTGATTTAGACCAACAAGAGGCAACATGAGCACTCCTAGAATCACATCAATCTGCAGTTTCCAGGGCTCCTTTCCAAGGTGGGCTGATGGAGGAGGTGTGTGGGAAACCTGAGAACCTGCATGCCTGGACCCCAGCCTCCTATATCCTGACACTTGGGAGTGTCAGTGAAGCTCTGCCAGCCAGGTTGGCTCCATGTTCACCCTTGTACCCACCGGTGGTTTCTTCAGAGGAACACAGTCAGGCTTAGTCGGTCATAGAAAATAAGTGCATTCTTATGAAAGTCTCCTCCGGATGCCTTAGTTCCAAGACATCTGATTCGTGGCAGGCATTTGCACTAGCTGAGGAGTATAACTCAGGTACAGTTGGCGTTCTGAATCCCCGAGCAGCCATGTCTAAATTCAGGAGCATTGCTCTGTACACAGCTGTTCTTGGCACTCTAAAAAATGAGTCAAGATGAAACCCTGTCTCGAAAACAGCTCAAAGCCGTTTAAGATAATTCCATATACATGTTTTTCGTTTCATTTTCTAACCCACTGCAGACTAGACTGTGGTTCTCCCGTAGAACCTGAAGTATCAGGATGTGTAATAGATGTCAACTAAAGTGACAGGGTTCGGGATGACGTTTGTGAATAAAAGGGCAGTTGTCATCTTCCAGAGCTATATTTTCTGTAATCTACTGTCGTTCTTTGTTTACCCTTCAGATGCAATCTATAAAGCGACTGCTCATCTATTGAGTCTTGCGGGGTGGGAGAAATGCAAGCCAGATCTCAAATTTAGTTTGTCGTTTGCCTTCTTGAAAGGAGATGTGATTTATGTTTATAATAAAGTATTTGAAATGTCATTTAATAGGAAAACAAATGGCAGTGGGAGTCCCACGAGCTAACAAGAAGAAGGAAAAGTCGGGGAAAAGGTTTGGAACTTTTGAGTTAGACATTTTTATCTTACCACACTTTAAGTTACATATTTTTACCCTAATTGTAAAAATTATCTCCCTTGATATATCTTTTCCATTATTTTTTCAAAGAGAATTCATCAGCTGGGTTAATGATGACACAGAATTTTAATATATGCATTAAACATTTAAGTTCTAATATGTTAACGTGTCGTAAGATGTGAATAATAACAATGTTTTATATGAAGTGAAAACATATTTTATGTTAGAAATAGTTATAATGCCCAGAAAGTGACTTATATCCATAATAATTTCATTTAAATATTGCTTTTGCTCCCCATCTATCTTAGATGCAATTTTATAGTCCTTTTAAAAAATTCATTTCAGTGTGACCTCTCCAGTCTCGACTCAGTGCCTCTAGCCTACATATCCAATTGCACTTGTATTTGTTCCTATTCAATTATTTTTTAACATGCAGAAAGCTGCTAGCACCCAGCTTTGAACTGCATTTACCATTCTGAAACTCCCCAAGAATTACAACCTTGATTCAGTTTCACTGCAATAAGGAAGAAGGGGAAAGGGATTCATCAGCCTGCTCAGAGGCAGAGTCCAGGAGCAGTTCTGAATAGCCTGAGTCTGAGCTCTTGGCAGACCCGGGAAGGCACCTTAGAACTTTATTCTTCAGAACATGGAAATGGATTCCTAAAAGACACTGGAATTAGTTTATGGTTTTCATACTATGGAGCAAAGAAAGGGATGGTCCAGTGTGAAGGAATTCGTGTCAGGAGAACAGACCTGACACCATTCTTCCATCCAACATCTGACTCGCATAGATGTGAACCTATACTGAGGTCCTGGTCCTCTGTAGCAACTTTGACCTGTTCCCAAGACAAAAGATAAAAAAGAGACCAGGGCGCTACCATAACAGGGCATCTTGCACAGATAAGAAACTTATGAGGCTGAATATACCTTGGTGTGGTGTGACCTTCACATTCTCCTCAAGAGAGCACAGCCACCGTCTAAACTGAGCTTGGCAAGGTTGATTTTGAATAAGGAGGAAAAAATCACAAACTGTATTCATGCAAACGTTCAGCCAAAGAAGAGTAACCCCAGCATATATCAACTTGGGTTGGGGTTTGATTATGAATAACTAAACCACTGTCTACCAGCCCCCATGCCACTGTGGGCGGCTCCACTGCCAAACCTCTCCTCTGCTGATGTCTGTGGAGACAATACGTTCCAGAAGGAGCCGACAAGCAAGACCCGAGGTGGACGTCTCCTTCCAGACTATTTTGCAACCCCTGACCAAAGATTCATCATTGTATGTCACAAGGAGAAGAAAAGTGTCATAGAAATAGCTTTGGGGAACTTCCTGGGGAACATCAAATATCTATTAAAAAACCACGTCCTTTAGCAATGTGAGAGGATGAATAAAGCCAGATGGGTTAAACTTTTCTTCCAATGGCACTGTGATTTCAAAACTCAATGAAAATTAAGCTTGAGGTAAAAAAAAATCTATCGCTTGTGAGGCTATCAAACCAAAGTGTCATGAATATTGCAAGATGGTCAACAGTTCTGAAAATCAAGCTTTACACATATACATGAATATGATTCTAGCCTCTGTATAAAATCAGACAGACTGAGAAGTTAAATAGCAAATATCCCTATTCCCACAGAAGGACGTGGATAGTAAAATAGCTGAAAACAGAGCCCTGACTGGAGGGTGTAAGCCGAAGGAGATGAATTCGACTACTTCCAGCTGTAAGCATGGTGTACTCACCAACCCACAAGGCAAGGCTCTCCTGTCCGTGATTTATTAACACTGTCTAAACTCATCAACAACGCATTCTCCAGAATTTCCTCTTCCATGGCATGGCGATAGGTCATCACTGGTGGGTCCATGCCAGAACAGCAGGACACAGATTGTGTGGAAACCTTTCCTGTCCTCACATGTAGGGAAGCTCACGTCCATCAAGTGAGCCCAAGTACATGAAGTCGAGATTCTCTTTTTGGAAAGCATCACTTTAAGGAAACTCTAGGGAATGTTCCTGAAGGCCAGGGAGGGATTTTAATGCCGTTAATGTGATAGCTCCCATGGAATTCACCTTACCCCTGCTGCTATGGCACATCCACATCCTGAGGGGGTCATCTTCCTGGATGTGCTACTCACAGAACTGGTGCTTAGGCAGTGTCACAGCTCAGTGGTGAGACTTCCACACACTCTTGCATGCTCAAGAGAGCAGAGTCACCAAGAACATGCTGGTTGCACGTGTGCAGGACTGGGGATACAACTCATAGCCTCACACTTCCAAGATAGTCACTATTACCACAGGGCCAGTCCTGGATACGCTCAATATCTATTTTTGGCTTTGTCTCATTTTCTTAAACCTTTATTGTAAATGAAGGTATAATTTTATAAATGAATTCTATCTATAAAATTTGGTGTAATATAGAATTGCATTCATGTATAACTTTGACTCTGTTCCTTAAAACTAAGATATATTTCAGCCTTATTTATTGTCAAAGCTTATGATTATCTTTTGAAGAATATTTTTAAGTCAAAAATCTTTGGGGCTGCCATCTTGATTTACAATTTGAAATAAATATGTCTTAAGATAATAATTTTCATAAGAGAAGGGAGAGGAAGGGAGAATGAGAGAGGAAGATAAGGAGAAAAGGAAAGAGGAAAGGGCAGAGGGGAGGGAGGAAGAAGAGAGGCAGAAGGGAAGAGAGTGGACTAAGTGAAGGTGAGGAAGGCACTCTGAGGAGCAACAGACTTTGAATTCAGACTTTCACAGAAAAGAGTTATACTGATATGAACTTTACAGTGTACATATTTCCATTTAGATACTATCACTTAGCATTACTTGTATCACTTGTCTTCCCATTCATCATCGATTTGCTCGGTGGCACTTGGGTAACATTCCATATGTCCTGTCACATGCTAGTAGAGTCCAGGGCACCTGCTTGCTCCAGGTACACATAGAGCCTGAAACCATTCCATCAGATCATGGGAATGAGGTCTATAATTGTTACTGGTATTTGGCACATCAATCACGACACGGTAGCTTGCCAGGCTCTGCCGGTAGATAGCATACTCTTGTAGTCACCCTCTGAATTCCAGCATTTATTGATGAACCGCGCGCAGTGGCCATGGGGAGCCTGGCTGTGATCAGCTGGTCTGCTGTGGAGTTCTGACGAGGGGAGTCCAGGATGTAAAAATGGCGGGCCGTCATGTTGTGGGGGGTTCCTCTCATTTGTTGGCGTAGGCTCTCCTGGGGTCGGTGGCGCTAGAACCCGCCATCCCTCCCGGCACCTCGTGGATCAACTGGGCACAGGAGAGCAGGTGTACCTCTGCCCCATGCGCGAGAATTCTTAGATACTATAGTGTATCTAATGTACGCAGTGACCAACATCCATCCCCACCTCCACCCCTCCAAAAGTGTCCAATACCCGCCCCTACTTCTTTCTACTTTAACTCCAGCCACTCTCCTTCCTGTGCTGGTATTTCAGATCTGTGATCCACTGACCGGAGTTTGGTGCTGTTGAGACCATTTCTCCCCTGTTTCTCTGTCTCACCAGTGAGTGAGCCAGCCAGTGTCTTCCTCCCTGCACAAAAGGTAACTGCATTTGCTCACATTTGGAATTCTGATTCCCAAAAAGAAGGTGGCAATGTCCTCAACTCATTCATTCCCTGATTTATTAATTTTTTGTTTGCTGGGCGGGGGTTCATATATGCGCTGCTGGGGATTGAACCTGAGTCAGCTGCATGCCAGTCAGTGCCTGACCTACTTACTCCTCTCTCTCCAACCTCCCATCTCTTTCACAAATAAAATAGTCAATAATCTACTCCCAACTACTTTTTGAGGATATTTTGTCTTTAAAATACTGTGTCCTTGTTGTAGAAGGAAATTAGGGCAAATGTATTTGCTTGGTTTTTTTTTAATATTAAACAGTGTCTTGGTAGCATCTGACACTCTTGAACCCAGAGCATGGGGTCTCTGGTGCCTGCTGAGCTACCTGGTTTCAGAATTTTGCTCCAGTGCAACCTGTGCTTAGGTCGCAGCACAGCCTGCATTGATGGCTCATTCACACCATTTTGGTCTCTGACATTTATCTACTGACGGGAGGTCGAGCGTCATCCCATAGAGCCGAGGGGACTCAATACTCTGTGCTCTGAGGCTCCTCTCAGTGTGCTGAGGATCCAAGTTTGTTGCTGGGATTAAACCATGTCAGTCACTATTCAAGCTGAGCATTACCCTAACTCTGTTCCTCCAGCTTGATACCACATTTACACATCATTTCTTACGAAATATAAATATAGTACTTTCATCATCTGATGAAGGCTTTCAACCAAATATTTTCTGTATCCTCTTCTTTATTGGGGTCGCAGGGGTGGGGTGCAAACTCAGTGATACTCTGGGCTTACTTTTGTCTCTGTGCTCAGGGATTATTCCTGGTGGGGCTCAGGGGAGCATATGGGATGCCGGGATCAAACCTGAGTCAGCTGTGGGACAAGACAAACACTGCCCACCGTACAATCACTCTGGTCCCAAATAAAATATTTTTTATGCATTGAGAGCATAACTGATTTTAATATAGAAGTTTACTTGTAATGATGGCTGCTGTGTGATAGCTAACATAAACTAATTTTTAGGTTCATCAAAGATCTTTAGATACAAACTCTTTCTGCGTCACTTAAAGGAAAGGGGTCACCTTCAACCAAGACTCTCCAAGGCCATGGGAGGGGGCCACCGTACATCAAAGACTTTAGTCTGGGCAGAGCAGAAGTCGAGGACAGACTCCTCCATGCAGGCATGTCAGTGAATTCCCTGATTGTACTTGTGTTGGGACAGCGCCTGCTCACAGGACCATGAAATTAGAAACTAACAGGCAATGAAACTTGAGAATTCTACAGGAGCTTGGAATGAAGTCACAATCTTCCAGCTGACCCGTGAGTGAGCAAAGATGGCAAGAAAATTCGAATGGAGACGCTTGCTGCATAATTAAAAACCTTATAAATACTTAAGGGGTGAGGCTAAAGGTACTTAGAGGAAAATTTATAGCTTGAAATACTTTGTTAGAAAACTGATTTGTATTTAGCTGAAATAAAAGCAGTGAAGCAAAGCAAAATCAAAACAAAGAAAGTCTCGATAGAGTCCAGAGCAAAACCTAATGCCATAGCAAACAGAAGAGGGAGAAAATGAATGATACCATGAACAGTAAAAAATAAACAAATAAATAAATGAGAAAACTAAAATATATCCAGGTTCCTCCAGGAAAATAAGGAAAATTGCACTACCATGAGTAGAAATGAAGCAAAAGAAGCAATCCTCTGTAGATCTCAGATAAAAATCCTAACCAGGAGCAAAGAAAACAAACTTTTCCCATTTAAGTGAACAAGTAGTCGGGGCCGTGAGAAAGCCCAGCGGGTAGTCTACAGGGTAAACTCCTGTGCCAGCCCGGTTCACCCCCGGTATCCCATATGGTCTCCAGAGCAATTTGTAGAGTAATTCCCTGAGTGCAGAGCCAGTAACCCCTGAGCAACCGCGTAACCCAAAAAAAGCAAAATAAATGAATGAATGAATGAATGAATGAATAAACAAATAAATAAATAAATAAGTGATCAAGTAGAAGCAAAGAACCAGTTTCTAAAAAGACAATCTACTAATATTGGGCTTAAGAAAAAGAACAAAAGAAAATGAATAAACGACAGCATCCATTGGCCAGAGCCATGAAAACGTCTTGCTTTTCCGCCGCTGCTGGAGGCAATGCTCCCTCAGAGGATACAAAGTTGTGCTTGGGAGCCTCAGCCTACAGAGAAATCCAGATGGAAAGCTTCCTGTGAGGAAGATGTGGACTCTCAGTTTCCATTAAAGGGGCACAGGTGGTCGCTTGGGTCAGGGTAAGGTGGGGTGGTGCTGGAATGTTTGAGGAGCTAACACGTCTCTTGGACAATGTGTATGTGTATGTGTATGTATGTGTGTGTGTGTGTGTATGTGCGTGTGTGGGGGGAGACACTCTCTGTTCACTTAAAGATGTTTTTCAGGACACTGAGGAATTTATTTACCAATAGCGAAGCAACATGCATTGGCCTCTTATGGAACCTTGCCCTGGAGGGCTCTGGTTTGGCCTCCTGGCTCCTTGTGGCACAACCCAGTGGTCCTCAGCTGTCTTAGGAGACATCAGACCTTCCAGTGTGAAGGAGCACAAGCATGACTAATCATTCCAGACTTCCGTTCCTGTGAGCACAAATGAAGAGGATTTCTGATGGTTTCTCAGATTGTCCTTCCCAAAAGCCCCAGCAGTGGCCACATGTCAGCTTTTAAGCTAGAGGCAGGGCTGGTGAATGATCACAAAAGATAGGAAATATCAGGGAGGGCAAGTGAAGCCAAATACAGCATTTCAACTTTAAGGAACAACATCCTCAGCAGGCCCAGCTGGCAGGACAGGAGGACTTGACTGCACAGAGGCTGACCGCGCTTCTAAAATATACATTGCCCAAGTAGCAGTGCTTGTACAGAGTGCAAGAAACTGCGATAACTTTGTGACCTATGATGTAAACCCGTCACTAGACCCTGAGAAGCAGGGCCAGGCAGTAGTCCACTGGGCAGACACTGCTGGCATGTGTGATATCCCCAAGGGCTTTTTGCACCACACACAGAGAGACACACACACATGAATAACGGTAATGGAACAAGACCCATCTCAAGGGTTAAGGTGCCCGCCTTGCATGTGGCCAACGCTGGTTGAGTTCCTGGCTCCAGACTGAACGAGGAGTCCTGGTGTCCGGCACCACCATAGGCTACCTCAGCACAGAGGCAGGAATGGTCCCGAACACTGCTGGCGTGACTGAATCTCCACCTCTCCTAAGCTTTATTGAAAAGCTAATTTTTTTGCTCTTTGGGTCACACCCGCAAATGCTCAGGGGTTTCTTCTGGCTCTGCACTCAGGAATTACTCCTGGTGGTGCTCGGGACCATATGGGATGCTGGGGATTGAACCTGGCCAACATGGCCGCAGCGTAAGGCAACTCCTTACCCTCTCTGGGCTTAATCGCTTAACCTGAAAAAAGTTAATTTCTTAAGAAACAGAAAGTCCCTATGGTGATTGTAGCCGCCAGAGACAGGAGAGAGGACAACAGTAATTTTGAGAGACACCTGAGTTTCAGCTTCACAAACTAGAAGCCTAGGGAAGGGTCAACATCTCAGTCACTGGACACGAAGACGGTGGTGAACTCGAACAATTGGCTGCTCTGTATGTGCTGTCTGATTTGCATGTGATCAGGTAAGTGATTGCTCTATTAATGACCATTAGTGGCCGATACTTCATATATCTTTGGTAAGACTCTGTCAGGTTCAGCATGTGATACCTGGTGTCCAGCTGAGAGCTCCAGCAGTAAGCTCTGGGCAGGGCCACCAGGCTTTGTGGAGGGAGCCAAGGGGGGAAGGTAGCCCAGTCTAGGCTCCCTAAAAACCTGGTTGGCGAGTC